>APFE030243659.1:0-13839 GCA_000404065.3 Pinus taeda
AATCGACTCTAGAAAAACTCAACATATAAGGAATCTCATCATAGGTTGAGGATGAAGGATAGTCGATTGAACACAATAGGAGAAAAAAAAACCCGATCCAATCAGACTCATAGTGACGAAGTTTTATCCAAGAATTCTAGGTTTGATGACATATTAAGTTGGATATTAACAATATTCATCTATAAAGAGAACAACACAAAATGGAGATTTGGTTGGAATGTTACAACTAGGAAATAGAACAACATAATATAAACATTCCAATAAGAATTAATGATCCACCTTTTATAGTCCAACCATTAGTACATAAGACGGTAAACCACACCTTATATATGCATACAATTATGCTAATCTCCATAGTTATAAGTTAATTATTAGGTTAATGGAAGATATTTAAAGCCCATGGAATATGTTGGAGCATTCATAGTAATATTGACGTATTTCACCGCTAAAATTTTCCTCTAAGGTTTTTTGTTGTTGTTGAAATATGCATGCAATTTTATTTGTTTTTTTAAATAACCACAATATAATTTGTAATAAAGTTATAACTTAGTTAATTTCTATTGTTTTTTTAATCTATGAAATGTGATAGGAATCATAGGGTACCCATTTTTTTTTTCTGGATAAGAGCTAATTGTATTAAAATAAGAAAGAAAAATATTTACAATGAGGTCGCACCCTCAGAGGACAAATGTCCCAGCCCTCAGCGAAAAAACCAGTAGACAGAAAGGAACAGCTGAACAGGTGTGAGTACAGCATTCTCAGTTCAGCAAAAAGAGAGTTGTTCTAGAAAAAGCTCCTTGTAGGCAAGAAGCGCCGGGAAGAGGAGAACAACCTTGAGTATTCGTCTGTCACCATGATAATTTCAGACAAAAACGACCTCCTCCAGCCTCTAAGGAAATTTGAAACATTGATATACATTCCAAAAAGAATTACAAGGGCTGAGGAGGAGCCAAGCGATACAGAGAGAAGAACAATTGATGGAAAACAAACGAAACAGAGAGAAGAATAAAATGCGAAACAGAGAGGAGAACCCAAAATGAGGGCCTTGGCATCGACTTGGCCCGACTGCCAGAGGGAGAAGTTACTCGCGCGAACTCTGAGGGTCAGTGCCCCTTGCAACTTGAGTTTCCGGTGCAGCTACCCAGGTTACCTCTTCGTCGCCTTCAACACCACCTTCTGACTGGTTGACCAGATGAAGAATGCTGAAGTCATGCTGAACAGGGCCGCAGACAATGACTTCATCCTCTTCAACAGCAGGCGTGCGATGGCGATTGATCTCTTCAGCAACAGGGGAGTCCTCCTGCATGTGCACTGCTGTGAATTTCGGGTCATCCCCTGCGCCCTGAGCCAAACTTTCCTCCGGAGATTGAGTGGAGGAGGAGCTAATGGGATCTTCAGGAAAATCCGCCTCTTCTTTGACCATAATGGTGGTTATGAAGGTGATAACAGGCTGGTTCAGATGGCTGCGAAAAGTGAAGAGGGAGTTCTGAAAGGATGAATTGGGGACTGGTCTGGCAGGGTTGGGGGGAGGCGAAGATTGAGAGGCTGAAGAAATAGGAATAATGAGTGGAGAAGGGGAATGCAGGGCTCGTCCCCTGGGAGCCGAAGAACCTCCCCTGCGCGGAACTCCTCGGCTGCGAGGCATTGCCAACACCCTCTTACAGCTATGAAAATGAAACAAATTGGAAATGGGGGGCGGGGGTGAAACAAACTCGGTAGGCTCAACCTCTGGCAAACTGAACCCACATTCAAGCTTACCAAACCACTGAGACACGGAATGGCGAAGGTTGGGCTGTGGCTGAGCCATTTTATCACTGTGGGACGCCATAATCGACCCGCTCTGAGGCATAAATGCGCCTGCGAAATTCGGAACGCCTTCAATGCCAGACGGGACCTTCAAACCTTCGCACATAGTGCTAGACTTATTCCTCTGCATTGGAAATGGAGCGATTGAATGCACGCAGGTGGCCATCCAGGTGCCGTGCAGGAGGAGACGTGCCTGGCATGCGTGGAGGGTGAACCGGCTGAGCCTGGAGATCACCCGCATCCGGGCTGACTGCTTGAGGATGAGGCCGATCTTTGTCAACTAGATTAATGAATTCAGTGAGTTGTTCCTCTGTACCTATGGTGACTGTTGGACCTGAGAAGGCTTCAATTTCCAGATCGATTCCAACATTGGCTAGAAAATCTGTTAATTTATTTCCTTCGCGGACTGTATGTTGGAAGGAAATTGCCTCGTGTTGAGAAAGCCATTGTCGGATTAGGTCCAATCTTTGCGCCATTCTCCAACTATTACTGATTTTGTGAATTGGGGCTCCTTGAAGAATTTTTGTGGCCATGTTTATGATGATTTGAGAGTCTCCTTCTACGATAAGGGGGAAGAGATTTTGCACCTGAACTAGAACAAGACCTTGCAAGAGTCCTTCCAATTCCACCGAATTGTTTGTATCCCATCCTTTGGAGCCGAGGTAGATGAGATGAGGTGTACCTGAGTAATCTCTAAAAAATCCTCCACAGCCTGATGGTCTTGGGTTGCCCTTGGAGGCCCCATCAAAATTAAGTTGAAACAGATTGAAAGGGGGAGGAGTCCATAGCGTGATCGTTTTTTTCCTGCTGGGAAGCCTGAGATGAGAATTGGGCTTGTAAAGAAGAGATATTTGCCAGTTGTCCCATATGGATTTTTCTTTGGGATCCAATGGAAAATCCTCGGCTGCCCAGTTGTGAATGGAGAGAGATTCCTTTATGTTTTTGTGTAGGATTATCCAAATTTGCTCTAATGTTTGATATTGATTTTTGAATAAGCTTCTGTTTCTCTCCTTCCAAATATTCCACATTAGGAGACCCAGAATGAGTTGCCAGAGTAAGTTTAGGAGCCGGCTTTGAAAAGGTGACTATTGCCAGTTGCGAAGGGTGGCTTTGAGGTCACCTTGCACCTTGTGATCTTTTTGACATCTGAAGATGGATTTTTCCCATAATTGTCTTCCCAATTGGCGGTTTTGCAGTAGATGGATCGTTGTTTCTTCTGCTTGTTTACAGTTTGGGCATATGGATGGTCCTGAGAAGTTTCTTTTGCGGAGGTTATCCCATGTGAGGATCCTGTTGTGAGAGAGCAGCCATAAGAATGTGGAAACCTTTGGACAGATTGAGGAGCTCCAGATTTGATCCCATAATTTGTCATTTATGATTTTGTCCTTAGTTATGATATTATACGCCTCCTTGGTGGAGAATGTCCCCTTTTCATCATATCCACACCTTAGAATGTTCGGTCCTTCGGCTATGGGAATTTGCCTCTTTTTTAGTTCATCAGAGAGTATTTGTTTCGTTCCCTCATATCCTTCTTCTCTTAGGATTTGATTTATCCCTTTCCATTGCCTGAACTTTTGGTTGTTGGAGGAGCTCCAGAACTGTTTGACCATTTCTAGGGGATGAGGATCTTGTTGAGGGAGAGGGAGATCCTGCATAAGATCCTTGATGGTTATCATTGACTGAATTTTATTTCCAGTTAGATCCATTTCATTTATATGGCTTCCCTAGTTTGTCTTAATTTAATTTTAATTTCTTCTTTTAACTTAAATTGGAAATAAATTACAAAATAGATATTCCTAAAATTATGCTCATAGTAAGAATATATCTTCCATAGTTATAATTTAATTATTATGTTGATCGTAGATATGTAAACCATATGGAATATGTTGGAATATTCATGGTAATATTGACATATCAATGATAAAATTTCTGTCAAAATTAGGTATACTCTATTAATTAAATTATCTCAAATTAATTAATTTAAGAAAATCGCATAGCAACACATTATATTGGGAATGTGGTATTTCTAAGCCATGGTAATGTAAAAAGAAATGTTTCCAATTAAAGGATTTCCATAATAATAGTGAGGTGAAACTACATGGATAAACATATTTTTATATATTATATAACTCGAATAATAATAATAATAATAATAATAATAATAATAAAGATATAGTTCAGTAACTGTTATGAATTTTTTAATCTTGGTTAATGCAATATGTATAATTGGTTTAGTGTTTTGATTCTTATCATAATTTGATGGCTATAGAAATTTTCTATCCATTTAATTATATGGTCACAATAGTTATAATAAAACCAATAAATAATTTTATAGTGAGAATATTCTATATATAGTATATTTTAAATTAATTTTCAAACAATTTTTTAATTAAATTAAGAAGGAGTAGAGATCATAACTACATTTTGAATAAATCTCAACCTTATATTAATGACTAATATTAAAAATATTGACTATTGAATCTCTAACATCAACCTATTGATTTATGATAATTAAGTTAAAATTATAGAAATCCTATTATAAGGTATACATGCTATCAACATAACAAAATTAAGGAATCATAAATATGTTTTCACAGATTTATATATATGTATTTCACATTTGTAAATTATGTATTCAATTTTTTTTATTCACTGATATTTAAATTAGATATATATAAATATATATAATATATAATATAATATATATATTATATAATATATAATAATATATATATATAATATAATATTATATATATATATAATATATATATATATAATAATATATTATATATGTAATATGATTTTATTAATATTTTTGTTTTCTTTTGTTTTCATTTTCTGTAATCAATTCTAAGTTAAGATTTGAGACTTGTATTGAAATTAAGGCATTTTTGAGTTCAATGCAATGGCTTTCACTAACATTTCATTGATAATTTAAGAATATGAAAATCTTTCTATTAAAATTATGGAAATCTCGAATGTGTTCCCATTTATTTCTTTAGGAATCGAATTTAAAGGATACAAACCAAAATATATTGAAATCATTATACACATATTAATGTTTCTCTAACTTCATTATTTAACCTTCCACATGATTTGGAAGAGAGTATATTAAAATATAAAAATATATTTTTGATGGTTATTGACTAGTTGATAAATATATTTTAGGAAAAACATTAAAATATATGAAATCTAATAAAACAGATATACACTCAATGGGAAAGGTAATACTTTTCGTTAAGAAGGAGATAATTGTTGAATAGTACAAATTCTTTAGGATAGGTAACACCTACATCACCTTCTATTGCAACTCTTGTAATAAAAATGTTCATATTTTTATTATATATGTACAAATTCCTTAGTTCTCCTTGTGATCAAAAGAAGCCATGAAGGTGAAACAAACTTGGGAGTGCATAAAAAACATTAACGAAATAAAATAAGCATTCATTGTTTCTTTCACTAAAGTGCAATATAATTACATTTATGCATCGTAAATTATCTTTCATCATTTCAAAGAAAAAATCTCATGAAATGTACACACACTTCACATTGAGGATTTTCGTCCGTACTATGTCAAAAAGCCTTGCAACATGAAAACATTAAATGAGACACAACTTTATTCCTTGTTAGTTATTCAAAATATAATAGTTTTATTAAAAAATGTCTCATGTTATTCTTCTTTGATATATATTTCCACAACAGTGTCATGTTTTTTCTTTCTTCTCAAAGGGTCCTATCTAGTAGCAAAAATTTCAAGGATGGAAATTTATTTTAAAGCTTATAAACCTTGTCTAACATTAGTGCTCCCGAATATGCATAATGTAAAAATTTTAATGATATTTTCGTAAAAATATTCAGAGCTCTAATGATTTTCAAGTTAAAATAATTTTAAAGTATAAACTTTGAGCAAATAAATAAATAAATAAATGTCAAAATGAACAAGTACTTTTTATTTTTTATTTTGAAAAAACATGGAATATTAACACACACTAAATATTATGCCCAAAAAAATTCTCTACTACGTGGAAAATTATCAAGCTTATTTACATTGGAACATTGTTTATTATACAAAGATCTCTAGACTATCCATAAATATTATCTCATTTTCCGCTCTACTTAGTCTTGCCCTTTCCTCTTCAAGGGTGATTTAATTCGTAGATAATGAGAACTCAACATATTTCTTTTGTTATACCTAACTACTTTAAGCATTAAATATGTTAATTGAGTACCCTACTAAATATATGTGGGATTTACCACTTCCTTATTTGTATGGGTCTATAGCTATGCATAATCATTTCTAACTTATTCTTTATCTCCTATTATTGCTGAGATAATTTTCTCCTTGTTCACATTCACTAGCAATCTAAGAAATATATTCTTCCTTATTCCAATTCGCTAGCAAGGCCCCCTTTCTTCATGTAGAAAAGTTGGACATATATATTTTAATTTGTGTGCTCCTATGAATTTTCATTATGCTAATGAAAATAAATGTACGAAGAATTCTGTTGATGATTACATTGGAATGTGTTGGTTTCACTTATTGAAAAGTAAATCTCAAGCTTTCAAAACTTTTAAGGATTTTCATGTATGGATTGGATATGAAGCATAAACACATATTGGCTCTCTTCATACTGTTAATGGAAGATAATGTACTCTAATGAATATGAAAAATATCTTTTCAAACATAGCATTCAACATCAGAGCATAGTTGCATACAATTCTCAACAAAACTAGGTAGTTAAAAAAATGAACATCACTACATTCAATATAGTTTACTCAATGAGGATTTTCAAAAATAGAACATTGATGTTTTGGGATGATGTGATTCTATGTGAAATTTATGTGAAAATGTTATGTCCATCTCACGCTCTTAGAAAAAGACTCCTTGTAAAATGTGGTATGGATGAAATCCTTCAGTAAGCCATCACAAGTTCTTTGGTCCCTCTACATTCACTTATGTTTGTTATAATATAGCCATTTTTGCATATTGGGTATATTATTGTAATTATTTACTTCTAACTTTTTGGTTGCAATGTATCATACATTGATTACGGTTCCCTCGAAGGATTTCAGCATGGTTTCTATTTTTCTCAATGATTTCGAAATGAACTGCCCTTCATACATGGAGTTCCTTCCAATATTATACAAGATTTTGAGTATTTTAACTCTATAATTATATTGTAACTTGATTCTCATCTCGATATAATTTTTCTTTGTACGAGCATATACGTACAATACTAATGTTATTCCATCTACAACAAAGTATCAGATTGAAGGATGCCATCTATATTACTAACGTTAGACTCTACTTATCTTAAAACACTCTATAATGTTCTTTGCTTGATTAATTTATTGTGATTCCTATCCAAACTAAGGAATTCCTTTCATCTGTGTGTAGGTTAGTCTACAACTAACTTGGGTTATCTTGTGACATTGTTTTGGGGTCAAAATTTATGCAAGTTTTTTGTGTCTACTCTTTGGACTTCAAGTGCTTATCAAAAACTTCCTCTTTAGAGGGTTTCAATGTCGGTTCTGATTTTCAATTGATGTTGGCTACAAGGAAATTTGATGTTGTTTGAGTGTAAAGAAAACCCAAAAGTAGCCATGGCTTTTCCCAAAAGGCCTGACACTCAGAACAGTGCATGTATATCGATTTCAATTCAAGCGATTTACCCTCTCTTTGTTAGTGAGAATATTTAATTATGAGAAAATGGTTTTGATTGTATTATAGCCCCAACAATGTAAATATTTATTTTTATTCATAAGAACAATTTATACAATCTATTTACTTGTTTCTGTGTGTAGTGAAGTCATTCCATCAAAGTTTTACAATACTATGATATTTATTCTATTTATATTCTATAAGGACACATTAGATATTCATGTCAACTCTATATATTTTGTTTCTACATAATGATTTTATATAATTTACTATTACTATCATTTTCTTTGAAGAAGAGAATATGAAAATTAGGCAATAGGTGTGTTGAACACTTGCCATGGGAGTTTTTAAAGGTTGTCCTTTAGGCCCTAGTAATAATTTATCCAAGGTTGCTTATTCCATGGTCAATTGATATGATTCCAGTCCTTTGATCTATAGCAAGCTAAACTAGGTATACATTTATTTTTCTACAAGTCAAACTATGTATAAATTTATTTTTATTACCTCCAATAGTTCTTTTTTGTAGTAGCTTACAACAGACTATACTTTTATAGGTGAATAAGGGTTACTGTGCATGTATATATATTTATCCATAGAAACAAGATTCTTTAATTTATTATATAATTTCCTTTTGCATCTTTGCACACATTCAAGTGTATTATTTTTTAGAATATAATTATCTAAGATTTCCTTGTTGGAAATAAGTTAAAGTGTATTTGATTCCTCTAACCAAGAACTATGTTTCCAATTAATTCCCCCAAAGCTCTATCTCCTACTTGCGAGGAGAACAAATAGTAGTCATTTCCCAATTGACATTTCCTTGACCCTTAGCATCATCTTGCTACTTTTTTGGTATGAGTACAATCATTCTTTCCCAATATATGCTTATCTTTTATACAACCCATTTTATCTCCAACAATCTGTTTAAGTGAGTTGTACCCATTACATTTTTATTTTCAGTCACATGTTTTCTTGGTAGTCTACAAAACAAACAATTCAACTCTAGCAAGAAGACCATTTTTGTTTAATTTTTATCTTGCCTCTTCTTGGGCATAACTCCTTCCATGTGAATTAGAAGCATAATATCACATGTAAGCCTTTAATAAATTTTCAAGAATTATAACACAAAAAGCCAATTTTTTTTATATTAATAAAAAAAAATATTTACACTGTCATATGTCACATCACTTGACCGACTTTGACTTGTTAGGGGCAATTAAATATTCAATTAAAAAGGTCATAATATAAATTTACCAAGGCTTATTACAATTCACTTTTGTAATTAGAGGAAACATAAGCACCTTGAAAAAGACATCTTTAGCATGTTTAAAAAGAAAGTTGTATATTTTTTAAATGAATTGTGTGTTTTATTTGAAAATTAATTTATTAACTTAAACAAAATATAAATCAAAGGATAAAATTCAACTCCAGATTTGTATTTTTGAAATATATTTTGATTAAAATATTTGTAAACAAATTAAGTTGAACATAAGAGACTTAAAATAAAATATTTAACTTTTTCATGGTTTTCTTCTAATATTATGATATTATGTATGTGTAAAATCATGACAGAAAAAGGCAAAAAAGAACACAACAAATAAACCCATACTAAAAAATAAAAAACACATTTTAAAATTCTATCATTATAAAGCATCAATTTCTAGCTAATTAATCTCTAAGGTACATAATTTCTTCCAAATTATGATAAATGTTTTGTGGTGTATTTTTTGAAATCTATTGAGTAGTTGTGCTTGCAAAAAATTTATCATAATCATTTGTGATATTATAGTTATTTTTATTATTGAAAGATATTTTAATTAATAGATGTTATGATCATTTGTAGAAATAAATGGGATGTTATTAAATTGAATATCAATTCGCACATAATTTTGCACATAAAATAAGTGAAAACCCAAATTCAACTCATTTAAAGTGTAATTGTTATATACTATCTTTATTTATGGGTAAAACCATCATATATGCACAAACAAAAAAATATACACAAAATAAACTATAGTCACAAAAATTTGAAATTCTATCATAAAACATAAAACTGTAATTAATTATAAGAATATTCATTAAAAATTATTGCGATTTTAAAATACACACATTGAATAATGGTGGTTACAAAAAAAGATGCACTTTCATTCATGATGTCATGGTCATTTACCAAAATAAGTGAACTTTAATTAAATTGAGCATAGATAAGTTATGCAAGCATTCAATTCATTTAAAGTGTAGTTCTTGCATTCGATACTATGCATGCTTAAAAGCATCCTATAAGTTATTTCTATCAAGTGATTCTAATAAAAAAAAATTGTGTTCCAGAATTTATATACATACAAATACAAATGAAAAAACCAATACATTACATAAAATAAAAACACAAACATCTAAAATTCTACCATCACAAAACATGTATTTGTAACTAATTATCAATATATTGATTAAAAATGCTTCTCAATGATGCATTGAACAACGATACTGACAAAAAATCCTTAGCCATTCATGATGTTATGGTCATTTACAAAAATAAATGAAATTTTGTTAAACTAAATGCTAATCTAAACATGTATAGTTTATTACACATTCAATTAATTGGGACTGTAATTCTTGCATATTATATTTTATGTGTGTAAAATCATCGTAGAGGTGATTTGTATCAAGTAAATAGACAATTTGGGCAATGACCTTCCATATGGGATATTCTATTGAAAGAATTTCTTGTGTTCTAAAATTATACACAAAAAAGAGCATAAACAAACAAACACATACATTTCATAAAATAAAAACACAAACATTTAAAATTCTATCATCACAAAACATCAACATGTAGCTAATTATAAAAATCATATTAATTAAAAACAATTATAAAGAGTATTGTGCATTGAAAAGTGGCACTTACAAAAATTCAAATTCATTGATGATGTTGAAAAAATAAGATTTTATTAAATTAAACAACAATTTAAAGATTAGCATGTTAATATACAAATTCTACTCATTCTAAAATTAATTATTGCATACGATATTACATGTGTGTAAAAATATTATACTCAAACAAACAACCACACACAAAGAAAAACATAACAAAAAAATGCGTAGCATAAAATAAAACAACATACATTTAAAACTATATCATCACAAAACATCAATCTGTAAATTAATTTTTAAATTTTATGTTTATTTTGTTTGATATATTTTTAATTTTACATTGAATGATTGTGGTTAAAAAAATATTCATGCTCATAGTCATGTGTGATGTTGTGATTATTTGTATTGTTGAAAAGTATATATTGATTAAAAATAATCATAAAAACTTGTGATTTTCAAACATACAAAAATTGGTGATGGTTCTTACAGGGAAAATATTTAGTCATTATTACTTGTGGTATTGTCATGTTCATTTATATCTCTAAAATTTATTGAATAAAAATATTTTTAAATTTTGATTTTATACTAAATAGACTTAACAAATTATAAACTCCACCCATTTTGTATCATAAAATAAAAAAATTGAGTAAAATTTAAGATAAGAATATGTTAATTAAAAAATCAAATTAAAGATTGATAGGGGAATTGTGTCAAGAGGAAAATCTTGGTGTGATGGCTAGGGTTTCTTATTCCTTTTCCTTTCCTTATGTAGTTGGGTTTCTTCAAACATCAAATGCATATTCTGCGTCATCGCTAGGGCACGATCTGACTGCTCAGGGTTCCGATAATGGAATTTTGGAATGGAGTTAATTCTAGTTTTGGTCTCCTATTCAGGCATGGAGACTGAAAAACGATGTTGTTAGTATAATCATTCACCAAATGATCGATGCAGAGTACCTTCTCAGCCTGTACGTACATGATGGAATAGAAGGAAGTGAAGGGCATCACATTCGTGAGTCGGGAATGGACCTATGTAGGATTAAGGCGACTCTGGAGCATAAATATTATAATTTTCTGCTCTTAGTCACTAGAGAAATATTGATCAGATATGAAGGAAAAATATTGGCTACATAAGTGAATATTCCACCTCAAAAACTTTATTTCATAGATCTGTTGTTAAAGATCCTGAATTTGGATATTCTCAATCCCCTGAGCACATTAGCCTGTCAAAATGGAGGAGTAGCATTGGATGTGAAAAGTCTGCTTCGTTTTTTGCTGGATCAGAATTTTCCTCGATCAAAGTGGGTGGGTTTGGTGGTTTGGCCATCACTTATAAAGTCAATACTTCCACGGAAATCCATATCACTCTTTGCATGTCCACACTTATCCATTGATTCTACTAAAGATTTGTGTGATTGTCAAGTATGGGAACTCGATCTGGTAGCCTTCCAAATTTTTGTCAAATCCCCAAATGGAAAATCAATATTATTTTGGTTTCAGGCCACAAATCACATCAAAAAATTAAAGAACAATATCGTGCACACTCTGGGTATCCCACTACTTGTACAAAGTCTAATCCGCGGATGAAAATCAATGCAAGAAGTTGTGATGTTACAAGATTATAACATCCTCCCGTTATCCACCATCATATTAAACTTGAGGATCTGGGAGGATCACCTTGACCAATAAATTCAAAGGGCACAAGGGTAGTATCCAGATCTAGTATTCCTAAAGGAACATAATCAAATAAAGGGCAAGTAAATGGAGTCTTTTCTTTCGTATATATCCTTAAAGGAAGATGTGTTGCCTCAACAACACCAGATCAGAAACACAATATACGCAACCCCTACATAGTGGAACAACATAATCAAATCCCAGTATTGACTGTAAATCTACCATAAACAAATTATTTTTTCATAACATATGAATCTCAAGAAGTACTATACAGATTCAACACTTTTTGGCTAAAACCAACGGATCTCTTCCATTGGATATTCACAAATTGGACAATAAATTGTAAGATTCAGCTTTGCTCCAGGGGATTTTTCATAGTAAAATTTGTATCATGAGAGGGTTGTGAATATATAATGCAAGAGGGTCCATGGTTTTGGGGCCTTGCAGGAACTTTTGTCACCCCTTGGTTCCCATATTTCGACGCTAATATAATTGTAGTATCTCGAATGTTGGTTTGGGTTAGATTGCATAATCTATCTGTAGATATATGGCTCCATAAAGTGATAGAAACCATTGGGAACATATTAGGGTGATAAATAAATAAATATACACAAATATTTGAGGAACAAATCTACACAATCGCCAAAATTTCTTTGGAGGTAGACCTCAACAAAGGATTTTAGGACCATATTCTCTTGACACACAACAAGCAGTGCTCGACACAATTCCTAGATTTTGAGAACACAACATATAGATGTCGAATAAGCCAACAAATGAGACATCCACATAATTCATGTCCTGAGGCCAAGAAAACACCCAGAGGAAGAAGTAAACAAGAAAGAAACTCAAGGGATGAAAATTGCTACAAAATTTGCCTCACAAAGAAAAGAATGATGAAGAAATGGATCCTCCTACGAATGAAGAAGCCCAAAATACACAAGAAAACATAGAAAAGGGGAGCGTTAATCATGAAGTTTCAGGAACTCCAACACACGCATCGAGGCATGAGATGATCACTGTAGCAATAGAGGCGGGCGATTCAAAATATCATTGTGTATCTGAAAGTTCAGTTTTAGAGAATCAAAATCTAAGAACGAATGAAGGGACCCAACTAGATCTTGTAATGGCCACTCCTTAACAGGCAGAATGGAAAAAGGTTAAAAAGAGGAAATGGAGAAAAGGGTGAGATGTTTACCACCACTTGGAGTTGTATTTTTGGTCTTTGTGATCACCAATTTCGATTGGCACAATTGAATGCATTATCACTATCTACAACATGTAATTTTTCTTTCATTAATAAAATTACAAATTTTCCCGAGGAAATAAATTATATTATTTATAAATTAATTATAAAAGAATATGATTTTCAAATACACATTGAATAGTATAGTGGTTGCTACAAAGAAAAATCTTTGTCATTCATGATGTCATGGTCAATTACCAAAATAAGTGATTTTTTTTTAAATTTACCATGGATAAGTTAATGCAAGCATTCAATTCATTTGAAGTGTATCTCTTGCATTGGATACTATGCATGCTTAAAATCATGATAGAAGTTATTTGTATCAAGTTTATAGATAATTTGTTTAGTGACCTTCCATATGGTATATTATAATGAAAGTTTTTTCTATGTTCTAGAATTCATAGATATATAAACACAAACAAGTGCAATGACAAACAAGTAAATACATTCTATAAAATAAAATCACAAACATTAAAACCTTATCATCATGAAACGTCCATTTGTATCTAATCATAAATATATGTTAAATAAAAATACTTATAAAATAATTTTATTCTTATATATGCATTGAATAATGATACTT
>APFE030243662.1:6773-48519 GCA_000404065.3 Pinus taeda
CCTCTGTAACTTCTGTTTGCCCATGTTTTATTGGGAATTTGTTCAATGGTTCGATTTCTAGTGATGTGGGTGAGCTCTGGGATTTGGTTATATTGGATTTGAGCAAAATATGATGGTGGAATGTAATGCGTTTAAAAGATCAAATGCCATTTAATGCAATTAATACCAGTAGGTCGTCGCTGCAGTGGAGGCGGGCAGGCTAGACAGGCAGAAACATCAGGTCGTCGGATTTTTGTGAGATGTAACATGCCATCGCATGCATGGATGCATAGCGTGAGGGACAGCGACGACAATGATGTAAGAAGGAGGGATTGCGGGAGGGATCTGTACAGTAATGCAATGTACTAAAAAATATATTTACTAAAAAATAATTTAATATGAATTAATATTCAAGTATACTTAAAAATATATTAATATCTGTATTCGGGCTTTTGTGATCCATAATAAATTAAGAAAAGCCTTTCGGTAGAAATCACATAATAGAAGTTTTTGGCACTTTGCTTCACACTGGCTATAAAATGAAGATATTTTGTGAATTTTATGAATTAATATTCACTTAGGCTTAAAAATATATTAATAACAAAGAAAAACCATTGTAATGTGTGGTGGTCTATGTTGGTTATAGCCAACAATGCTTTTCTATTTAGAGAATATTTTATTTTTATTTTAAGAGGGACATGTGTCAACTCCAAATTTAGCTCGGACATACTTACACATAGCCCCTTGTTAGAGGAAGATTTGTTAGCGGTTAAGGAAAGATAATGTTAGTTTATTTGGGTTTCTATAACATGTTGGAAGAGGATTCGTTGGGGGGTAAAGAAAAATGATGGAATTTTATTTGGAAAAGATAATGGAATTTTCTTTAGGTTTCTATAACATATTGGAAGAGGATTTGTTGAGGGGTAAGGAAAGATGATGGAATTTTATTTGGGTTTCTATAACATCTTGGAAGAGGATTTGTTGAAGGGTAAGGAAAGGTGATGGAATTTTATTTGGGTTCATGTTCGACGAGAATTTGTTGGGAGTTAAAGAAAGAGGCAAAGGTTTTTCTTCAAACACACTTGGACAATGAAATTTATTGGGGTATCTATCACATGTTGGAAGAGGATTTCTTAAGGGTGAAGAAAAGATAATGGAATTTTATATGGGTTTCTATAAAATTTTGTTGGAGCCTGATTTGTTGAGAGTTAATTAAAGAATCTAGAAACCCTGAATGTGACATTTAAAGCACTAATTCTAAAGAACAATCCTTTGGAATCTTTCGAGGACTATAAACTAATTTCTTAATTACTCAATTTATAAGATCATCACAAATATTCTAAAAAATAGCTTGAAGAATGTATTATCATAGTTCATCTTGGAAGAATAATTTGGATTTCTCTTCAACCAAGAAATTCAAAATGTTATAGGATCATCTTAAGATGCTAGAGTCATATTAGAAAATGAGAAACTATGTGGTAGGAATGATCCTTAAATGAGATGCTCTATACAATGGAAGTTTCATGAATCGTAGAAAATGGCACTTTGTCAAAATCAAGATATTTTCAAATATATACATGTAAATGCTTAGTGTTTAAATTCCTAATATATATATTTAATTTTAAGCTAAAAATATTTTGTAGAAGACCAATATTAAGATGTTACTTTTTCCTCATTATTCATTTTATTCAAAATCAACAACTTAATAATAAAAAATTTCACTTATATTTTTTGAATATTACATTTTATTTTTTTACTTTATTAAATAATTATAATATTTTATCTAATTGGAATGGTTTTTACCCTCTAACATAATTGTTTTTTTTTGTCTTATTTTTAGTTTAGCTGATTATCTTCTTCCACTTTTATCTTAATATATTAAATTAAAAATAAAAATTATAAACCCATTTTATAATTAAAATTTAATATTAAATACATATCAAATACAACATCTCTATATACGACTTTAAAAGCATAGAGACATACAATACTTTGCTTCACAATGATCATCATTTCTCTCTCTTTTTTATTATCAGTTACCATCTGTTTTAATTTGCTCAAGCCTTCATAAGTTAAACCATTTCTCTTACTACTTATCCATAATAATCTATTTTAAATATGTTCAACTGTTATCTCTGATCAAAGTACAATTTCTTTTAAATTGGTCAGAGATTCCATAAGCCAAACGCTGCAATTTTTGGTAAACTCCAAATTTACAGTGTTGTTTGAAGGATGTTCAACTATCAACTTTGAACCTTTATTAAATCAAGCTTACCTATACTTTCTACTTTACAAAGTATCATAAAAAGCAGACTGGCTCCATCAATTGAAAATGCCCAACACTTTTCTAGTATGATTGTCAACCTGTGTCTAACTGCAAAAACATAAATAAAAGTTAAAGAGAAAGCGAAATAAGATCCCTCCAAGAATAAAACAGGCCAGTAATTCCATGTGATTCTGCCTTGTTCCTTTCTTTTGATGATCAGAGATGGCAGATGGTCAGTGGAAAGAGAGCGCCAACGTTGAATGTCAAAGGAGGGTGTGAGGTAGGTTAAGGAATAAGATCCAAAAGTGGGCGTAGACGCCATGCCATCTTAGATCTGCAAGAAGCTTTTTCGCATTTTGCCTAGTGATCTTACCAAATCTGAACCAGTGCTTGTTCCACATGGATGGGTGATTGTAGTGAACCTCCACAAAGAGCTCGTCCACAATGAAAGGCATCTCTCGATCGCTGAGCCATCGCCTCAAAATCGGCCACTCAGTTCCCTCGATGTCCATCTTTACAACCACTGTATTAGTCGCTTTCAATTGTAGCTTCTCTTTCATAAACCTCCTTATATTTATGACATTGTTGGGTTTATCATCTCAATCTGACACAGAGCTGTAGTGTAGCTTGATTCAATGCACCATCCAATGCGGAGGTTGGGGAGTGGCCTTTACAGTGAGGGAGGAGGGATTCGTCTGTGCCACGTTACTCTCTTTGTCAAAACCAAACAAGCTCGGCTTTTGCAAGATCTTGGAATCGACTTTGAAGGCATGAATCTCGATGAAATTGAAGGGGTACATGCGAAGAAACCAGGCTAGGCTGGTGCTGAATGCATTAGCACCCAGATCCAGCAGAACCAGTCATTGTATGCGATGGAGATGGAACGCCTTGGAAGGCAGAAGCCACGGAAAGATGTGCGTTTTGTCCTCCACGTCGTTGGAAAATCGGAGGGTGAAATCTCTGCGGAAATTGTTGTGATCGTTGAGCTTCTCACTGAGATGACCTTTTACAGGGCAAGCCGCTGCCTCCTATCCACTTCATCTGCTACCATAGATTCTCGACCTGATCTTCATCTTTCTCCAAGAATCCTTCTCTCTTCCCGCACATCTTGTTGTTGTTTCTGGCCATGGATTCCCATTCATTATGCTTAAACACTTGCACAGAAACGCCAAAATCAATGCCAAGAAAGCCAAATATGTGCATGTGGTTCACATAAATATCAAGAAAAATATATGTGGACAGTATGTGGACCAAGGCATAGAGCAGCCACAGACGAATCATTTTGCTTTTCTCGTGCCCTCTATGTCTGAGAATGAGAAAAGCAAATACATTGCAAATTTGCACAATGAATGCAGATAAATTCAAATTTCAAATCCATCCACTGTTCGGCGCTCACCCAATTCATCTTTCCCATCCAATTCATCTGACATTGGAGGCCCGGCAGGTCCCGTCAGTTTTTTCTGGTGGAAGCTGGAATCCTTTCTCGGTCGGATAGTTGTCCCGTTACATGCCCATGCATGTATGGTAAAGTTGCAAGCGATGTGAGACCTCGTCTCCCAAGATTGTCTTTAGAGTCTCTTAAGAGGGCATTAATGGATCTATAGAGTTGGAAATAGTTCTTGCCCATGAAATGGGTTATTAAATTGGACTTAATCATGGTAAAGTGTAATGCATTAAAATAATTAAACTATATCAATAATAAATTTTGTTTTAGCATTCCGTGATTACTTGCACCAAATTTTTTATGGGTTATGTTTAGATCCATCCAATGTGGCTCATTCTAAGGATAGAGATAGAAGAATAGAATATAAGTTTTCATAAACTTTCTAATATTTGAAATAATAAGTTTAATTTTCAAAAGATTTATTAAACCTATCTTACCTTATCCTCTTTAGTGAAGCTAGTCTTTCTGTCATTGAAAGCATGACTATGTTTAAGTATCTGATGTATAAGATGAGGCTTTACAACATGGAAGCCAAGAGGTTCCCCAAAATTGATTCTAACTCTAGACAAAACCAACACCTTTGGCTCTAGCAAGGTTGGTAGAAGGATGATGTGTCTTGGCTCGACCATTGGGGGGTAAAAGAGGAGATCATTTTGGAGAATAAGAATAATATTAAGAATATTATTATTTCTGAATTTAAGGATAAGTTGGGGGATGATAAGGAGCTAGAGGGGAAAAGGAATCTAAGTTATTGCCAAGCTTAAGACCAACGAAGGGTGGTCTAAAGATATTAAATGAAATATTAGGGTTAAGCAAGGGTATCCCCTATCCCATACCATTTTTGGCATTTACATCAATAATCTAAAGGATTGTTTGAAAACTAAAAGTTGCAAGGGCACCACACTTGCTGCTATAATCATTACTCTTCTCCTTTATGTTGATGATATCGTTCTTCTTGCAAAAATCCATGATGACCTACAAGCAGCTTAAGACTCTTCATGTCTATTGCTCCAACATGGGTATGACAATTAATACCAACAAGACTAAAGTCATGATCATTAAATCCAAAAATATCACTCATGATGGTTTTGTCTATGATAGTCATTACTTAGATCAGGTTTCTTCTTATAAATATTTGGGTATTGACATTCCTCATTAGCTCAATTGTAATTATAGCATTGGGAAAAGGATTATTGGAGGCTGAAAAACTTATTATGAGTTGAAAACAATTGTAAGTCTGTCGATCTTTACATTTGGAGTAAAAAAAGGTTCCCATTTGAGGCTCTCGCCACCCTTGTTGTCTTATACAGATGTGAATTTTTGGGTTGCAGTATATCCAGAGAATTGTGGAGAAATATTAAGATGATTCAAAAGAAATTCATAACCTACAACCTCAAGATCAAGGGAAATACTCCCTATCCTTTCCACCTGATTGAAGTTGGCATGTCCCCCATTGAAAGCACGATTATGTTTATATATCTAATATATAAGAAGAATATTTACAACATGGAATCCAAGAGGCTTCCAAAACTTTCTTCTAACTCTAGTCAAAACCCCCACCTTCACTTCAAGTGTAGGTGGCATGAGGATGCCTAGTCTCAACTCAACTATTGGGGGATAAAGAAGGAGATCATCATGGGAAACAAGGATAGTGTAAAATATATTATTACCTCCAATTTTAAGGATAAGTTGTGGTATGAGAAGGAGCTGGAGGGTAAAAGGAAGCTAAGATACTATAAGGAAGTGATCAACCATGTTGACACCTGATCATACAGATTGGGTGAACGATTGTAAATAGTGTAAATAATAAATAAGGGATAGGGAAGAGCCATTGAGAGATGAAAATCAAGAGTCACTCCCTCATGTATGTAACTATGAACAACCGAATGAATAAACAGATTCCATTTGAGGAGTTACCTCATGGCCTGACATGGTATCAAATCTAGTGCCATTTTTGGCTTCCCTCTCTACTTTGTAACTCCCATTCTGCCTACTTAGAAGCCTGTCTATTCGATGGTTGATGAAAGAATGGCGGTGTTATATGCAAATTTTTCTGAGAAGTGAAATCACTTTTTTCATGTGTTAATTAAAAAAAATAAGGCTTCACCCACCATACCACACATCTTTGTTGTTTGATTATGGTTGCGTCCTACAACATCCCATATCTCAGCATATACCACTAAATGGTGATTGGTATTATGTTGGGGAACTCCAATTCCAGCTTTTAATACCCAAATCCAGTGAGTACTATGTTGCCAAGCCTTTATGCGCCTCATCTCCACGTTGTATTGGGTTTTTATTAAAATAAATTTTAAATCAACCGCCTGCATAATATATTAATTGTCCATACAATTACCGACCACCCTCCATATAGCGCTCCAGACCACCCTCTCCATAGTCGACTCCCTGCCATAAAACACTCTTACCATTGACTCTATTTTCTTGTGTAATACTCCATTGTAAATGCATACCATTACTGTCATACATCCTCTAATTATTGAAAGTCCATATAAAAAAGATTACTTTACCCAAACTATAATATAGCATGGTTAACTAGTTTTTATGTCCTAACTATTAAAACTTGCTATTTGACTTGTCAATAATTCACAGAGTAATAATTATACAATTATTGGATTCAAATCACAACTTTAATTTTTGACCCAAGAGGGTCACTGTCAGATCTTACAATAGATATTGCACTAATCTGTCAATTTATTAAGGTGACATCTATCGTGGCACATAAAGTTCGTGAATTGAACTTTACACAGTTTTATACGGCTAGAGGGTTAATGTCTCTCGTTGTCAGCCGAGTTACTCCCGTGCGTCCTTGTCGCCTTAATGACCATGGTTGTATCAACCTAGGTGACAATTCTCCCTCGCAATTGCTTTTATGGTGGTACTGCTACATCTGCCTCTCGGGATTTCCTCCCAGATCGACAGTCTTAGTGCAGATTTGAAATCGAACAGTGGTGATGAATTCTTCAAAACATTTTCCTTCAGGTAGAGGGTTATTGTTGCTCATTTCTCTATTTCTAGCCATGGTAACCGTGCTTGCTGTGGGAGTTAGTCTCATTCTTTGTTCCTCCATACGAACTGGATTTCTGGTGCATTATTACAGGGTTGAATGCTTACACATGTATCAGGAAATCCCTACCTGTTTTTGGTTACTGCCCTAATCTTAAACCATTATATTGTACAGAGGGATCTAATAAAAATTGTTTTGTTGACTTTATTAATAGGTTCGGCCTCATGAGGTTACCATCAACTAGCATAAGGCCTCCTCAGTCTAGCCTAGCTAGGTAAGGACCTTTCACTTGTGTCTATTCCATTGTTATATATGTCATTTTATTTGTAAGGCTTAAGGGATTCTCACTCTTGTCCATGATTGAAGTGGCAGGTTCAGGAAGAGAATACGGTGGTGTCCAAATGGAGCTCTCACCTATTTTCTATCTTACGGCAGTCTCCAAGTAATAATGCCTTAAGGGTATTTTACTTACTACGAGGAAAAATTATGGGAGTTCATCCTATTTTGCTTTTAGCTAGAGAATTTGATAGACATGACTTCTTTTCAAGTTTTCTTGGCCTTCTCAGCTTTTGGTCTATAATTTGTTTTCTTCACCTTCTTGGCCCTTGGTATTTCATTTTATAAGACTTTAATGGCCTCTGGCTGCCTAAGTAGCATTGCTTTGTAAAGAGGGTTTCATCTAGAAAGGTTTTTCAATGAGGTTTGAACCATACAAACCTTAGCCTCCTATCTGGAAATTTTATATAATCGTTCTAATTTAAATGCAATTTATCTTGTTGTTAGTTACTCTTGTTCTTTAGTTATTCTAAAGCTATGAGAGGCACAACCTCCTCTATACTGTTTTTTATGGACTATCTGGGTTTAGTGCTTCCGTTGTGTATAGCTTCAACTATTAAGGTCAAGCCCCAATTTTGGTTATTACATGAGTTTCTAATTCTGAGGGAAAGGAAATCTTGTTCCGTTTATTCGACATTCTTCTATATTCATGGATTTGTTATAACTTGCTTTTTGCACTAGTTTTCATACCGTAGCATCACATCTATTACGCTGCCTTTGAAGTAAATCGCTCATCGTATTGGTAAATACGACCGTTATTTCCATTTCCAAAATTATAGTGTATCTCTCAGATTGGTAGTTTGCGGGTTTGCTTTCACCTTAAGTCTGTTTTTTCACATTTATATATGACATTTTGAGGCTTAACTTAATGTTTTCATTTCTTGAATTGCCCTTTCCTATTACACCCTATATATTTACATAATGTAATATCCTAGGGTTGATAAATGCTTAAATCGTTATTCTCTTCTTGTTGATGTTGGCTTATGGGGGCCTGACCCAAGTTCAGATTTAGTTAGCAAAACAAATCCCTACACTACTGGACCTTTCGGCATCAGCCCACGGATCACGTACTAAAGTCTCACCCGAAGCAGTATGGGGGGATGTTGGAACCAAGTTTCTATACCCTTGAGATGGATGTGATGTCGGTTTAATCCAACTAGACATGCCTTCACGCAGGTCACTTCGCACCCTGTTCTAACCTTCAGCACCTTCGAAATCCATTACAATCGACCTTCGTGCAACCCTAATTAGGGGTTGAGATGCTTTCACGCTGCTAGGGCTACGAACTGCGTTATTTCCAAAATTAGGGTAAGTAACTTACCTATCTTATTGACATGTCGTAATTATCTTCACGTAAACAAATGTTCTTACTTACGTCCACTTAACCAATACAGTCATACACATTCATGCATCATATAAGCATTAGAAGTGAAATTCATACCCAATATAACAGATGCATAAACAGGAAATAAAGACGTAGAAATGATAGAAATTTCTCTTTATTAATACTTCTGGATGATTATAGACTCGACTCGCCCTGCGCACTCAGCTGCAGGGGTCCGCGCACTCAGCTGCGGACTACTAGGCCTTTGCGCACTCAGCTGTAGAGCCTCTACCTATGCTATGACTCAAAACTTAGACTTACACTTTAGAACTATCTCACATACATCTGCATTATCTTATCTTATATTAGATGCCTTTCACTACTTAGAGCTTCATTCTATTTATACAATTCCATGGTTCGCAGAACATGGGTAGATCTTTTACAACTAACATTACATTATCAAAATAAGGGCGAACAACCCTATGAATTTTTAACAACTACGCGCTCCATGCCCACAAAATGCAGAGTCTTTACATTGGAATTACAATATTGGACCAAAATTTGTGCTCTTAGCTCCAAAAATACCCTTCGAGGATCACGCGCCCAACAGGCCCCCAACACAAAGATCGTGACTCACCCTCAAGTCACTCTGCAAGGGCGTAGATCTTAGCACGAAGACCTCCCAACTCTGATTGGATCGCTGCAAGTTCGACAACACACTGATCAGTTGCCTGCTGGACTTCCTTTACACGTTGTTTAGTGATTTTTATTGTTGAACTACTGCCCTAAGTCCTCTCCTGAGTTGCTTGCAGTTGCGTGAGCTTTGCTTCAATGGATTTGTAATTGTATAATCCTCATCGATCCATGGATGTAGGTGCACTTTCAAAACTTCCTCTTTATGCCAAGCGGCATCCACTTGCTCCTTGAGCGCCTTTGCCTGCTACATCCTTGCAAGCCTCTATGTAAGGGAAACCTTCTACTCGGTCCCTTTTACCTCATCGTATCTACGTTGCAGCTTTTGCACCTCTGTCTCTAGGTGCTCTATGTTTGAGTCCTCCTATAGGGTGGTCAGGACCTTGAACGATTGTTCGAATAGCTTCATGCAGTCTGTCACTACACTGCCAACCGCCGCCATTGTTATTTTGATCGCAGTGGTATGTTTTTCTCTGGCTTTCGGTGGATTTGAAGGTTAAGCCTTCAACTGTAGCTCTGTAATCTACATGTTCAGCTCTAGCTAAACCCTAGCCATCTCTCCTCTTGCATCGTGCACCCGTGAGGCTAACTTACGGATGCGTGCCTCCACCAATTCCTCTACTTGGATGGCCAACTCCAAGACCATCTGGCAAGCTTCCTCCACAACCAGAGCACCCAAAGAAGGTTTAGCAACCTTGCTTTCTCAACACCTATGAGCCATTTGTGCGTCTCCAACTCTATCATTCCAGTCGGCCCATCTATCTTCTGGCGCATTAGCTTTGTAGTCGCTAAATGTGGGAACTTCTCGTGGTTTGTGAGGTCCCAATCCTAGAATTTCAATACGGGAACCCATCCCAAGTTCACATTGTTTAGTCAATTTAGTGTCCTAAATTACTTGCATGAATTATCAATCGAGGTTTGTAGACTGATGAAGTGTGATGCACTATATGTGCTTAGTTAACTTTTCTCTTACTTCGTTGTTTTGTATTTTTATGTTTGTTTTGGGGGTTTATGTTCTTTGATGTTTAAGAATATACAACCTATGATAGATTTACATGGATCTGATGAGTTTTAAGGGGAGGATAGGTTCTTAAGTTAGTCTAATCTCCTAAAAATGGAGCAAGAATCATTTTAACTAGTTAGGACCTAATAAGAGAAACATAGCATCTATCTTATCTACCATTTAGTCCTAATCCATGGATCTAATTCTTAAAACCAAAAGTAATACTAATGCAGAAGGTAATTCAATAATTGCATTCATTTAGCCATTCAACCATTGAATTTTGGAATATGATAGAATCAATCTCCTTGAAATTATTTTTTGGAATGTCAAGTGATGCAACTAAGTAATGACCTGAAAAAAAAAAAAGAAAAGATGATAGTTCGTAAAACTAACAAGGTGCTGAGTAAGCTCAATCACTGCATGAATTAGATATTCAACCAATTAAGTTAGAACTGTCATCATTTTGAAATGGTTTTGAGAACATCTATTAATACAGTGAATTGACAGTTCTATGCTAAGGAAATGAGTAATCAAAACAGTAAGAAGATAAGAAACTGTGTATTCTCATTACTTAATTTTTCATTCAGTCATTTCTAATACAATATCTCAAAAGAATAAGTCTTGCACTATTTTGATTTTTATCCTTACACTTTTGGTTACAAATTGAAATGAAACAAACTAGAGAAAACAGACTTGTGGAAAATAGAGTAATATAAATTAAAATTAAAACAACAAGTGAAAAACCTCCTTCAGTGTAGGGGCCCTCTACAACTGATGTGGTTGGATGACAGCTAATTAAAGATGAACTTTTAAACCACCATTAACAAAACAGAGTTGGTATTATCAACAAAACGAAGTATGAACAGATTATTGAACAAAAGCATGTAATTCCTTCTAGCTTCTAACTACTTCTCGATCTCATTTAACCGATATTTATAGAAAAACAACACAACTGTCTAAGAGAAAATCTTGTTACAAGTGGTTTGGTCCGAATCCATCATGACTGTTTATAAGAGGACATGCTACAAGTGGCTTAATTCGAATTGTAATGAGACTGATAAACTTTTGATCAGCTATAGGTGGTTGATCTGTATTATCTCCTCAACTTCTAATTAGATACAAGTGGCTTAATCTGCATTAACTCTTCAACAGAACTGTTAAACTCTTGATTAGTTATGAAATAGAAAATCAAGAGTCCTACTGCTACTAGATAACATATTTGACTCCATCTTTGACCATGACTTTAGGCATGCTTTTCTGTCGATCTAGACCAAGTGAGTAGGATAAAATCCATGTGGAGATGATTCTGGAGATGCCCATGTGGCCCAGTTCTTCATTTGACACTTGTAACCTACCAAACCATGAGAGTTGCTACGGAACCCACAGTTAGTTGCAGAATAGGCTGAGTTCTGTAGCTAATTTGCAAAAATCTATTAAAATAGCAAGAACATGAAAATATAATATGGTGATCATTTTAATGCTTTCCTAAGGCAAAATCTAGCATTTATCATTGATTCAATCTGTAGTATTGTGAGAAATCAAGAGAAAAAGATGAGAATAAATGTCAAGGGGAAGGTAATTATGAGGTTCAACATACCCCCATTGCAAAATCATTGCATGTCCTCATGCAATTTGCGAAAAATGTGAGTTCTTCTTCTCTAATGCATTTGCTCAGACACTTCTACTAGTACACCCAATTTTCTTCTTTTTCTCTTCTTTGAAGTGACTGTCATTCTGGTTTTCCTCATAAGAAGATTGTATTTGAGGTTGATGACTATTCTGTTCAGGCTTCTATTCTTTCTTTTCAACTTCCTATTTTTCTTATACCACAGTTCTAGATGCAGAATGGTATTATCATGAATAGCCTTGTCCAATTTACTTTGTTGCTTCAAGGTTTCATTCTCCTTTTTGATATGTCTGTTCAATATCTCTAGTTCATAAATTTCCTATTTGAGACAGTCAATTAGAGGTTCTTGTGGATTGACAAAGGATCCTGGATTCATTGAGGCACTTTCTTCTCCATTGATTCTATATAATCATATATTTGTTGTTATATCGGGTCTATGCCTAGAGATCTTCTGCTTGGGCTACCTTTAAAATGATGGTCTGGAGAATTTTTAGGACTGTGTTTTCTTTTCCAACCATCGAAGTCTAGAGCTTCTTGTAGGTTGTGGATGACTTACATTCTCTTTCTTTGTGACCTTTTTATCTTTTCTTATCTTTCCTCTTGCTCTGATTTGTTTCCTAATTTTTGTCAGTTCTTCAGATATTAATTTTTCATCATCTTTCTGTGATGAAGACTCATGTCTATCTTTAATGGTTATACTAGTCTTTTTTCTTCTGCTTTTTTTAACATTATCTTCTTTAGGTGACTTTGGTGCTTCTTGAAAATGATTTTTAATGAGGAAATCCTCCCAAGTATCTCCTATGCCTTTTAAATGAAACTCAAACAGTATCTTTACCAACCCATGATGGTACATGTTTGTGTCTATGAACTCTATTTTCTTTTGCACATTTGAGGCCATCCTTCTTAAACTATTTAGCAAGAAGAAAGGAAGATTGATTTCTCCATTTTCTAGGAAATTCATCGGTAAATGTATATGGTAGACATACATGCACCTGAATCTCCCCTCACAGGTGATAAATTTCTGTAATATCAAAAGTGTGCTCCTCCATTTACTTTTAAGAGCTGAAATGGGAATTCCTTTTCTAAAAACATAGACATCCATACCTGGGTTCTTGAGTATTACTTTCCATGATTCACTGTGGAATTCCTTGTTTTTGAACCATCTTTCACCATGTCTTGGAAGTTATGTAGCCTCTGTTATGAACGACTCTGTTATTGCAAACTTAATATCTCCAATTTTTACCTCTGTACTATCAAAAGATCTAGCAAAAGATTTTGTGATCTCTTTATGAAAACCATCAAAATTTTCAATGAATTTGAACCATCCAGCCTTCTTCAACATTTCCTTGAGTTGTGGGTATCCTCCCATATACTTTTCTCCTACCGGTTCTGACCTGACAATGAGTCCCATGCCTTCTACTTCGCAAAATTCCTTAACCTTCAGAATTACCCTTCTGGTTTATGACATGGATTGACTGTGAGTATGGTGAAAAGAACTGCGGTAAGGGTTTTGGAAAAACGTGGACAAATATGTCACGTTGTAGTCATGAGCGTTAAAAACAATGAGGGAGTTAATTATGGACTGTTATGTGATGGAAGATGGATGGTGTGGCAGATATGTAGTACGATAGAGATTGCAATCAAATCAAATGATGATTTGTCATGGAAACATATCAATGCCCATTTTATACATACTCTACGTTCTAAAATTGCTATTTTAAAATAAATTTTTGCACTTATACCTCTAGGAACTTATCCTTTTTGTTTGTTGTTTTACTTTGATGTTGATCCGTAGATACCCTTCTTAGCATATCAGTCTTCAAAAAAAAAGAATCTTCAATTCCCTGCAATCAACATTTATTTGGAACAGAGTTGCAGAATGAGATATGGCTGCATAATCAAATTGGCTACGGAATGGAATTAGTTGCAGAACATGATAAAGATGAAATATGGCTTTGGAACATGAATGTGAAATAAAATGAAGATGGAGTGTAATGAAAGGAAAATGGAATATAACAGTGAAAGGGAATGAAAGTGAAGTGAAATGAAATGAAATGAAATGAATTTACAGATTAGACACTGCAAATGAATGTAGCTTTATTTCACTACTTATTACAGAAAGAAAATATGAAATATAGGATGTCAGAAATCTCTGATTTTCACCCTGTATTTCCTATATAAGTAAGCCAATGAACAATTGGTTTTCAAACTTATCTATATATATATATACATGTACAGGAAATCTAAGTTAGTGGAGAAGAAGAATTCTTCTTCACCAACTTCATGTCAGTGTTATCTTGGAAAATTTTGACAAAATGCTCCCTTGAAATTGGCTTATGATATATCTTTAATCGATGACCATTTACAAGAAAAGGTACCTTTCTCTCATCTATTATCCTTATTCTCACTGCTCCATTATTAAATACTTCTTCAATCTCATATGGCCCAAGCTAATGAGTCTGAAACGTCCCTTGAAAATCTTTGAATTTTGAATCGAACAAAAGTTCCCAATATCCTGCTTGAAACTTCTTCTCCTTGATATACTTATCATGCCATTTAGCCATTTGTTGTTGGACTAAACTGGTTCTTTGAACTGCATCTTTCCTGATTTCATCAAGCTCATTGAGTTGCTCCAATATATGTTTCTGTGCTTCTGATAAATTTAGTCCCAATTGGACTGCCATCTTGAAGGTTTTGATTTGAAACTCTATAGGGAACAGGACTTGCTTCCCATAAACAAGCTCATAGGGAGTATGTCCTGTTGTGTTCCTCCATGTAGTTCTGTAGGCCCATAAGGCTTCAAGAAGCCTTTCTGCCCAATCTCTTTTGTGTAGATGTACAGTCTTAGTGAGAATTCATTCAATCACCTTATTGGTAGATTCAACTTCATCGTTTGCTTGTGGATGGTAAGAAGTAGACTTCCTATGTTTTATCTTGTATTCTTCCACAAGTTTTTCCACCATTTTAGATGTAAATTGATATCCTTGATCTGTCACTATTTCTCTTGGAACATCAAAACGAGTGAAGATGTCCTCAAAAAGAAAATTAACTACAGATTTCTCATTAGCAAACGGTAATGCTTTAGCTTCTACCCATTTGGTGACATAATCAGTGCATACCAAAATATACTTCTTTTTTTTATATGGATGATTAATTGGTCCAACAAAATCCAAGGCCCATTTTTCAAAAGGTTCAATGCGTACCTGAGTTTGTAGTGGAATTTCATCTAAAGGAGCAGGTTTCCCTACCCTTTGACAATTGTCACACCTTTTCACATACTCTTTGGAATCTCTGAAGATGGAGGGCCAATAATATCGTAAATGAAGGATTGTATAGGCTATTCTCTTGTCAGCATAGTGTCCACCACAAGGTTCATCATGGCATGCCTTAAGAATTTCAGGCATTTTATATTCTCAAACACATCTTTTGATCATGAGATCTGGACCTATTTTATATAATTCATTAGTAATCCATGAGTAATTTGCACTTGTTTGAATGATTTTTTCTTTTCTCCTTAGGAAATAGATGTGAAGGTAATTTTCCTATGACTAAGTAATTTGGAAATATCTGCAAACCAAGGGGTTTGAGTAGTTACTGCAAAAAGATCTTCATTAGGAAATTTACCTTCAACTGGAGTGTTATCTTTGATATTTCAAATTCTAGACAAGAAATCAGCAACTGTATTTTGTTTTCCATGTCTATCTAAAATAGTGATGTTGAATTCTTGCAGGAGTAATAACCATCTTGTAACTTTGCCATTACTAATCAGTTTATTCATTAAGTATCTAATTGCAGAGTGATCTGTATGAACGAAGGTTTCGTAGCCTGTTATATAATATCTGAACTTGTAAATAACATGAACAACAGCTAAGAATTCATTCAGTGGGAGTCAAATTCTTGCTTGTATAGTAGATGGCATAAGGGATCACATCTTCTTGTCCTAATACAGCTCCCAGAGCTATATCTGAAGCATCTGTTGAAATATGAAAAGGTAGTTTCCAATTTGGACCTCTTAAGATGTGTGCCTCAGAAAGTTTTGCTTTCAAAGTCTCAAATGCCAACTGGCAATCAGGATTCCAATTGAATTCACAATCTTTGGTGAGAAATTCGAAGAGTGGTGATGCTAGTTTAGTGAAATTTTCTATAAACCTTCCATAATATCCTGTGAATCCTAGCAAACTTCTAACATCCTTTTGACAACTTGGAATTGATAATTTAGAGATGAATTCAACTTTAGATTTATCAACCTTAATTCCATCTCTTGAAATATGATGTCCTAAAACAATCTCTTTTGTAAACATCATAAAAAAAAATCATGGCTTAGTGAAAGGTTTGTTTCCTTACATCTTTTAAGAACTTTTTCCAAATTTTCTAATGCTTCCTCAAATGTATTCCCATAAACTATAAAGTCATCCATATATACCTCTACACAATCCTATATCAGATCAGAAAAAATTCCTAGTATTTCCCTTTGGAATGCTGCAGGTGCATTGCATAATCCAAAAGGGAGTACTTGGTAGGCATAAGTTCCCCATGGGTAGGTGAATGTGGTTTTATCTTGATCTTCAGGTGCGACCTAAATCTGATTGTAACCACTAAAACCATCCAAGAATGAGAAGTACTTCTTACCTGCTAATGTATCTAACACTTGATCTATAAAGGGCAAAGGAAAATGATCTTTCAAGGTAGATTTATTCAATTCTCGATAATCAATACATACCCTCCATTTACCATTATTTTTAGGCACAATCGCTAGAGCAGAAACCCACTGGCTATCTGAAATTGGGTAAATAAAATTTGCATTCAACAATTTTTGCAACTCTTCTTTCACAATTTCCCTAAGATTTGGAGTCATCCTTCCTTGACATTGTCTGATAGGTTTGCAATTTTTCTCAATGTAGATGTGATGTATAAAAGTCTTAGGACTAATTCCTTTCATGTTAGTGTATTCCCATGCATATGCAGAAGAATGTTGTTGTAAATTTTTTATTAGCTTTTCCTGTTCTAATTTTTCCAATTTATTGTTTATGTTCAATGTTTTCCCTGGAAAGATTTAAACTATAGAGCTATCAAAATCTTCCATAGAATAAAGAGACATCTGCCTAGATGACAAATATTTAGATTTTTCTTGAAATTGATCATGTTCATATTCTAGAGATGATTGAAAATTTTCAATTTTATTTAAGATTTGACTATCTTCACTAATGGTTGACATAGTAAAGAGAGGTTGAATATCATTTTCATCATCAATCCTTTCTTTGTCATCTATCTCTGTGATTATTCTTGCATGAGGATATAAAGTGAATTTCTTAGTCGAATTACCATCAGAAATATACATATCACCAAATCTATAGCTAATGAAAGCATCAGCTGTAGCCAGCCAAGGTATTCCTAATATAAGTGGATGTCCTACTAGATTGTTCTTTGGGGTTAGGATCATAAAATTAACAAGGTACTCCCAAGAGTCTAAGGACACTAAAATATCTTCTAGCACACCATCTCGTTTGATTACAAATTTATCTGCCAATTGCAGTAATGTAGGTGTATAATGAAAATTGGGAAGTTTGAGTTGTTCCATGGTTTGTTTGCTCATGATGTGTATTGTTGCTCCTAATTCAATCAGTGTATTTTGGATTTCAACTCCATTGATATGTGTTTTTACAACTGGACTTCCATGATCTACATATTTTTGTATGGCAATTTTTCCCATCATTATGTCTGTTATTTTTCCTACTAGCTGAATTCTTTTTACTTGTTTTGTTTTTCTTCCTAGTTTATTCATGCTCAACTCCTTTATTGTTTTATCTAGAATTGGAATTTCCTTAATATCTTGTGACAAAGGGATTTTGATATAGAAAATTTTCAATTCATCTATAAAATCATAATTAGGCAACATAATATGTTTTTCTACCCCTCTATCGACTTGTAATCTTTCTGGAAAAGGAGGTGTAAAAGTAGATATTGGTTGTTGCTTTATGAGAGGATTTGAGTTTATTGGTTGTTTCTGTTTTTCATTTTCAGTATTCTGGTTTTGAGGAGATGTTCCTTCAAAACTTTATTTTGTTGTAGAGAATCTTCCTCACAATTGTATTGTTCTTGAATAACCACAGAAGGTTTTTGTTTTTCTAATATCCTACCAGATCTCAATTGGACATCATTAAGATCTAATGGAGTGATCATGTAAGTTGGAAATTGATGTCCTTCCACCATATAGGTATTCTGATGATTTTTATTGTTGGGGTTAGGTAATGGTTGGGTAGGTAATTGATTTGGTCTTTGTGGAAATGGCAGTGAAAGTTGAGGGTTTTGGTTTTGAAGTTGGGCTATTGATTTTGTTTAGGAATTTGTTAGGGAGGATAGTTTGGATATCTTGGAGGATATTAATAGTATGGAGAGAATCTTCCATAGGGAAAAAGGGTCTTCCAGAGGCAAGACCCTTTTTCCCTTGACATCCAATTGAAGTCTTTCCTACATGGATGAGTAAATAATGATGAGTACATGCCAAATCTCAGCTTATTTTTGCATAAAATCTTCCTATTATGATCAGAAACTCAAAAAACCTTACCTTTTTCATGCCTCTACCACTAAATCTAGTCTGGCACGACGCTTTTGAGTAAGGTTGGAAAAATCAAGATTTTTGAGGCCTTACAGTGGGTATTTTTTGGAGCTTGATGGCTCATTGGAAAGTAGACACCCGAGGCTACTTCACCCATCTTTCAGAATGCAAAATGGACTCCTAAATGTCTTCCAAAATCAACTCTCAACAGACTCAACCCTTTTGTTCGCTGGTGTGACCTTTCTAGGCCTGGCGCGACCCTTCTGGAGACACCTTGGGAAAATGAGTTTTTGGAGGCCTTCCCAAGCGTCATTTTCAAAAATTCAAGATGTTCTGGAAACTAGACAAACAAGGATAGTTTACCATTCTCTAATATTTAAATTTTGACTTCAGAAAGGCACCTAAAAATGGCTTCAAACTTGGCACTATGCTTCTGCAATTTTCTGAGATTTTAATTAAAATGTTCACTGTGTAATTTTTTAGAGTTTCTAGTTTGACTTTTGTAAAAGTCGAAAGATGAAAGTGGACGAATGTAAATGGTCAAATGTAAATTTAAATGGGTTACTATATGGGTAAATAGGTTTCTTATCCTCCATTTAATGCTTTGAATAAATATCTTGTGATAGTTAGATAAAAGAGGAAATGGTTGAGTAACCTCCCTAGTATGTAGCAGTGATCTGATAAGTGCATGTATTTGACTTTCTTGGCTGAAAATTCGACCTCCTAGGGAGGATTTTGACTTCAGAGCCTATATGAGACCTTTTGTAATCATTTTCAAGGGTTGGACGCAATGGATTTAAGCATTGAATGCTAGTGTAATTGAAAATTTTGCAACAACTAATACATAGAGTTTGCAGCTATTATAGTCGGATTCTTGTTGTCTGTGTTTTAGCAGTGTTTTTCCTTCTGTGATCATAAGTTTGAATGTATTGTATCTTTCATTTCCATTTCCATGTTTCATGTGCTTTTTTCCTAAGATAATAAACAGAATTCATTCATGCAATGCTCCACTTTGGAGAAGCTTTCACATTATTGTTCATTTTTCTTCTGATATAAACAAATTCATGAGACTCATTCTTGTTGAGAAACCCTACCTATCTCCCATATACACAATGACAACCCTAAAATGCTAAAGTGTGTGCCTAGCTTGCCCTATTACATCTCTGCAAATATGAATCTCAAAGTCTAGACCTAGCTCCCTATACCTAAGCTGTCATCTAGAAAACAATCAAAATCAAATCAAACCCTAATCTAAACATATCTAACCTAAAATCCTTTATATCTCAGTCATCTTTTGACTATAATTTCATAGAGAGAGTCCTCTCTGGTTTGGTAAGGCTAGCTACCATACTAAAAGCTTGGTTCGTGGTTACCTCCATCAATTCCTCTCAGCCTGGGAAATTGTGGAAGATAACAGATACTAAGATTCAACATAGGTAGCATCTATATCACCTCTCTATGAAGAATAAAACCAAGAAGCAGCAGTAAAAACTTCAGTGAGGCCATATTAGCTCTGGTTCCAAGGTGACCTATGAGAAAGGAAATTACAAGTGACACAGGGGTGGTCACACTAATCATTATTAATTAAAATCAAATATCTAATTAAAATTACACACACATTCTAAATAAAACATTTTAGGGAAACCTAACGAAGGTTTCCCACACCCCTAGTAAACTAGTCCGTGTATTAGTGCACCACATTTAAGAGGATTCAAATTGTACATTTTCTTGCAAGCAATTAGCTAAATTCCCAAGCACATTGATGATAATTTGTTGATATAACCCCTTGAACACACACATGGTGGTGGTGGTGATGATGATGTCATCTGTTGGGCCTAAATCGCACACATGGCATGTAGGGCTAATCAAGATTTGAACCAACAATGTTGTAAGGAGTTCCTTATTAATGTACACTCTCACTAACCAATATACATCCTTGGGGCTTTGATATTGAAGGACAAAGGGGTGCGACATGATTCACTTATGTGTGCACATGTCTCAAGAGCATTTAATATAATCTTTGTAGGTGCAGCGACACATTCAAACACTACCTCAAGCATTTAATATAATCTTTGTAGGTGCAGTGATACATTCAAACACTACCTCAAGGAGCCACATGGCTGAAGAATAAGATCTTATAGGACTTGAACCTTACCCAACAATGAAAAACTTCTCTCCTCACCACTGGATCCAATCTCTTTATATAATTATGAAAATCACATTAATTTTCATTAATGAATTTATTATAAATATTAATGGTATTCCAAAAAAATTTAAAATAATATTACATATTTTAAAGCAATAATATTTTTCAAGATATAATTTATAAAAAAATTCTAAATAATTTTCCATCTTATTACCTCTCACTTAATTATCAAAGTTATACTAATTTATTCTTATTTTTAAAATATATTTTTTCAATTACATATCCCTCTCCTATCTTTATTAAAATTTAACTTTTGCAAATAACCAAAGTATACAAGAAATTCCTCATATACCTACAAATTTTACTAAATCAGCCATGCCTCAAGGACGTCACAGAATTCTTCAACTGAAACTAATGTGACTATTTCATGTCTAATTATTATTTTTTAATAATTATAGCTTCTTATAAAAAATATTATAAAATAATAGTATGGTGGGAATTATTCAAATGAGATTAGATTACCACGTGGAGTTTTAGAGGAAAAAAAAAAAAAAAAAAAAAATTCAACTCATATCTTCAACTTATCTCTATACTATTTTACTCAAATTTCAAATGGGAGCATTCATTGGATGCAAAATTTAATTTTGCATCCAAGAATTACCCATTTTGCATACTTTTGATGGACCTTACTACATCAAAAATATGAAATACATGAAAAAATGTGATTGCAATCACATGTTTCGTGTAGTATGGTCCATTGAAAGTATGCAACATGGGTACTCGTTGGATGAAAAATTTAATTTTGCATCGAATTTTTCATGATTGAAATTTGAGTAAAATCATAGAGAGATGAGTTTAAAATACGAGTTGAAAAAATAGTTATTTTTTTTTAATACTCCAAAAATGTCGAATCATCCCCCATGGTTGACATCATAATATTGAATCCTATTGGTTCTTATAAAGTTGATTTTTGTTTTGAGACCCATTTTATACCTCAAAATTTCTCTAATGAGATTTAGTATATTGATTCTAAGCTCAAGTCACTTGTAAATAAGATTATGGAGCTCACATTTTTTTATGACTAGGTGAATCAACAACAAGGCCAAGTTCATACTAATGTGAGATAGGGTCAATTATGAAGACTGCCACTATAACCTCTAGGTATACCGACACTACACTACACATGGCACACAAGGCTAATCGAGGTTTGGACCAATGATACTCACATGATATAGGGTCAATTATGAATGTTGCCACTATGACTTCTAGGTATACCGACACCACCCCACACATGTCATACCGGGCTAATCAAGGTTTCAACCAATGATAGTCACATGAGATAGGGTTAATGATGAATTCTACCACTACAACCTCTAGGTATATTGACGCTACCCCACACATGGAACATAGGGCTAATCAAGGTTTGACCCAATGATGTTGCAAGGAGTGCCTTAATAATGCACCCTTTCACATGGCACACAACGCTAATTAAGGTTTGAACCAATGATGTCACAAGGAGTGCCTTAATAGTGCATTGTATCACCAATTGATCTACACCCTCAGGGATTTGATATTGAAAGAAAAAGGGGTTTAATATAATCTCTTTGTGTAGCAACACATTCAACCACTAGCTTAAGGTGCTTCCATGGCTTTAAACTAGACCATCATGAGAATCGAACTTTTCCAATAATGAAAAACTCTTTACTCTTGACCATTAGGTCCAATCCCTTTGTCTGATTATGAAAATCATTTCAAATTAATTATAAATGTTAATAAATTACAAATATTTTCAAAATAATATTATATATTTTAAAGATTTGTTTTTCCAATAAATATAAATTTATAAAAACATTTGAAATAAATTTCAATATTGTTTGTCCCTCTTGAGTGATTGCATCTAGAGGCATTCTCCATCCCAATACAGAAGAGATAGATCCCATTATAGAATAGATGTTGTAATGCCTTATCTTGTAAACATTTTGACTTACAATACAATTATGAATTAGACAAATTACATAACAATAAATCAATAAATAAATAAATATAATAATAATTAAAATAAACTAAGGTTAAAAAAAAAAAGTAGATAGGCTTCTTACACTACTTATGGATTAATACCATGGGCCAGTTTCAATGGATTATCAATACCATGTGCCCAAACAATTATAAATATTCATTTGACTTCATTCGTAACATTTTAAAAGCATGAAGAAGTCAAAATATTATATATTTATTATTTTAATTACCAATAATGTGGATTAATATCATGGATTATCAATACCATGTGTCCAAAGAAGAAATATATATATTTTACCATAACTCTGAATCTACGATTGGGAGGAATCAAATCTCTTGAAGTGCAAACCTCTTTTACACTCTGATCTCTCATAATTAAGATAATTATAGATTAATTTACTAAAAAAATTGGTAGATCTATAATTATTTATTCACTTAAGAGTATTTTTTTTTATACTTTACATAAGGATAAAAATTAAATTTTTAACACAATGTACAAATTTAACTTTTACAACTATCCAAAGTATACAATAAATTCTAAATTCCTCATACACCTTTTAGTAAATCACTCATTTATGAGAGGACGTCACATAATTCTTCAACCGAAACTGACTCGACTATTTCATGAGTAAACAGTAAATTCAGAGAGCCGTCTTCTTCTAGAATGGTTAATTTTTTAATAACTACAACTTATCACTAAAGGGTCCAAAATATATGAAAGGAAGGTTATCGATAATTTTATCCAATCATAAAAGGTGTACAATATAAGTTTGGTAATTTAGTGATGGGATCTTAATATTTATTTATCTTAATTAGCATTTTAGCATGCAACCAGGAATATACGTATACATAAGGTTTTTCTTTGAAAGTGGATGGTGAAGATTTCACGGCACTATGCTTGAATTATTTAATAAAGGTTTTGATTCTACATAGAAACTCTAGTGGATATTTTAATACTTTAAAATAATTGGAGATTGTGTTTGATTTTTTTGTTTCTTTGACTTTGTGGAAATAGATAAATAGATTTTATATTATAAATAAGATTAAAAATTTAATATTATCTTTTAACCATTCAAATTGTACTTAATTTTCTCATTAAATTTATTTATTTAATAAAAATAAATATTTAATATTTATTATAATAATTTAAATTTATTTTATTTGACAAAAATATTATTTTTGTTTATTTAGTAATTTTTAATATTTTATTAATAAATAAAAATTGAATATTTATTTGAAATTTTAATTTTAATTTTAAATTCTATATGTGTGATGATAATGATTAACGTTCTCTAAGACCAATATGGTCTATCGAATTTTAAGAACAAAAAGAGAATCTAATTGTGATTCGTCAAAATGTTGTTTCTATGGTTAAAAAGAAGGGAAACAAGTGTTCCAAAAAGAATCTAATAGTGATTCTTCAAAATATTGTTTCTATGGTCAAAAAGAAGGGAAAGAAGTGTTCCAAAATCGTTATAGTTGGGTTGACTTAATAAGTCAAGAAGATTGGAAGTGGGATACATGTTAGGAAATTGAGAGCGGATGTGAGTAAAAGTTGGGTAGTCTAAAAGGAAATGTTTTTCATCTTCTACCCTCTTAGTATCACAAATGTGATAGATTCTATTGTCCCAAAGAGTCTTGGGAGTAGACCATCACCCAGTTACACTTTGAAGCTCATGGAATTAGTTCTTATCCTAGCGAGGTTCATTTTTTTCTTAGTGTTGGTCAGCACAGAGAGATAATTTTGGTTATCGAGGGTGCGGTTGATCACCTCCTCATAGTATCTTAGCTTCCTTTTACCCTCCAACTCCTTATCATCCCACAACTTGTATTTAAAATTGGAGGTAATAATATCGTTGACACTATCACTGCTTCCCATGATGATCTCCTCCTTAATCCCCCAACGGTTGAGCGAAGATTGTGCATCCTTATGCCACCCGCGCTTGAGGCGAAGGTAGGGGTTTTGACTAAAGTTATAAGCAATTTTTGAGCCTCTTGGATTCCATGTTGTAAATATTCTTCTTATACATTAGATGTTTAAGCATAGTCGTACTTTCAACAGGGGACAAGCGATAATTGAACAAGAGGATAGGATATGGAGTATTTCCCTTGATCTTGAGATTGCAGGTTATGAATTTCTTTTGAATCATCTCAATATTTCTCAACAACTCTCTGGATATACTGTAACCACAAACTTCACATCTGTATAAGACAACAAAGGTGACGAGAGTCTCAAAAAGGAACCTTTTTTTACTCCAAATGCAAAGATTGATCGACTTACAATTGTTTTCAAACTCATAATAAGCTTTCCAACTACCAATAATCATTTTCTCATTGCTATAATTCAAGTTGAGCTTATGAGGAAAATCAATACCCAAATATTTATAAGAATAAACCTCCTCTATGCAATTTTTATCATAGATGAAACTAACATGGGTGATATTTTTGGATTTAACGATCATTACTTTAATCTTGACGGTATCAACTATCATACCCATCTTGGAGCAGTAGTTCTAGAGAGCCTTAAGCTATTTGTTTAGGTCATCATGGCTTTTTGCAAGAAGAATGACATCATTAGCATAAAGTAGAAGAGTATTGATTATACCAACAAGCTTGGTGCCCTTGCAACCTGTAGTTTCCAGACACTCCTCTAGCTTATTGATGTAAATGCCAAAAAGGGTAGGGGATATGGGACACCCTTGCTTAACCTCAATATTGCAATTAATATCTTTAGACCACTCTTCATTAGTATTAAAATTGGCAATGGCAGTCTCGTAGAGACAGATCACAACAATCCTCAATTCAGGAGGAACCATGATCTCTTCAAGCCTCTCTCAAAGCTTATCTCAAGGAACAGTATCGAAATCTTTTCTAAAGTCCACAAAACAACAAAAGAGATAAGCTTTCCTATTGTGACATTCCTCTGCAATGATCCTCAGAGTGACAGGATGGTCGATAGTCAAGTAATGTCTCCTAAAACTAGCTTGCCCTTTAGCTCTTTTACCATGGTTTTCAAGCCAAAGGCTAAGCTTCTATTCCAAAATGAGCTGATATAGCTTGGCTAGGATATGGCTAATCATAATGGTCTTGTAGTTAGAGGGAATGTTTTTATCCCGATCTTTAAAGATAGGCACAATAAGGCTTGGCGTCCAAAGCTTAGGGAAGCCATGCTTTACAACCAAATTGAGAAGCTTGTGGAGATGGGGAATGACGATAGATATTCCCATTTTAAAGATCTCAGCTTTATATCCTTCAATATCTTTAGCTTTCCTATTAGCGAGATTATTAATCCCAGACTCAACGTCTTTTGGAGAAAATATATCTTCCTTAATATAAGTGTTTAAGATGGTGCCCATGGTGTCCAAAGAGTCATACAACTTCCTAAGATAGTTGTCCCAATTTTCTAAGGGGACAGAATGCTTATCTTTAGTTTTACGAAACAAGCACGTTCTACCAGAACTTTATGGGCGCAACTTTAGAAAGTTGGAGAAGGCGCTATTGTCTCTCATTAATATATGACCTCTTCTTCCTTTTGATGAGAGCTTTGTATATACTTATATTCTGAAGCTTAATGATTTCAATAGTAGCATCTCTGATCGCTTTCCTAGTAATTTATTAGTTGTAACTTATTAAAAATTGTGGAACATATCTCAAAAATGGCTATTAAATTTGGCTTAACCATTGTAAAGTGTACTACATTAACATAATTAAACTATATTAATTGTTTTTATAGATAGAGAATATTTTTTTGTGAATTTTTTTTAAAAATCAAATTGAATATATATATATATATATATATATATATATATATATATTTAATATATATAATATTATATATATATATATATATATATATATATATATATATATATATAATATATATATATATATATATTATATATATATATTGGTAATTTTACTATTAGAAAATTTGGTTGCATGGCCAGATCCATTTGCAGACTTCAGTGATTTTTGTTGCCTCCATGTTCGAGTATATCAATAACAACAACAAAAAAATCCTCTACGGCCTTTTTGGATTATGATTTTAGATTGAAACCTCTTGCATTCTCTGTAAAAATTTCCCAAAATTTTAACATACTTGCAGTACATAAATGAACATACATAATATTTAGATAGGTCAGGAAGGCCCAACTTCAGCTTTGTGATCCTAGATCACCTCTTTGCTGCAGGATGAACTAGCTCTAGTTGCAGCGCAACCAACCTCCTTTGTCTAGACTTGTGTACCAATATCCACATTGCCACGCTTGAAACCTGGGTCACCAACAAAAAATTATTTTCCACTGACATTCATTTTCCACATGAGCAACTTAGACTCTAAACTAGCAAGCATCCTATCCATTCTCGTCTGCAACCACTCATATTTTTTCTTCAATAAATTAAATCTCACTTCCTTCTCACCTTACACAAGCCCAACCTTCTACTCGAGAGTTCAACCATGGTCGTCAACACTTTAAGCAAATTCTCCATTGATTACTTCCATCATTTTAGCTCTAAATCAGGAGCTTGACCCTCAACAACAACCATATTTACACTCTCTAGTCTCAAGTTTTGAAGGCATTGGACACATCAAAAAGCACAAGGGAGAAGTGAGGATAAACCAAAGGACCTCTGCAAATTTAACATTTCTTCTACACACCTATCGAGACAGGTCTCAAGAGGCCACATTAATTCTGGATCTCCTTAGATCAGTAAGCTTGCAATAGGAGAGGGATCTGTCATACACATAAAAACCAAAGCAGAGGAATGGCACAGAGCAATAAAGAATGACGCCATGGGGAATTTTGGTCAGATAAATGACTTGAATGAACCCATCAATTTGAATTAAAACAAGTCATTGCACCACACCGCCTGTCCAGTCTGTAATAATTGAAAAGAAGAGGAACGGACGTGGAGTACTTATTCCCTCTATGTATGAGAAACAACTTGTTGTCTACGCCATTTAGATGACACACTTTACTCCACACAAATATTGAAATCAAGGCTTTGCATTCAGTGATTCTCTCACAAATCAAGGAGTGGCCAGAAACAATGATTCACCATTCCAAATAGCACATAGAATTTGAATTAGGGGATGTGGGAAGATACCCCTTGACCTCGTTGTTTACCTTGACGTTTCATCATAACTAGTTGATAACAAAATACAATTTTGCCTGTAACCTTGGGGCTAGATGAAAGGAAAAAGGATAAGACTTAAAGCACCTCGCGCTCTACTCTGCAATTGACTAGTTTATCTACATCTTCGTTTAAATGCCCAAGGATGTGGAAGAGAGAAATCTCTTCAAATTTTTCTATCTGCAATGCAATCATATTCACAATAATCGGGGAGGAAGGACCTCTTTCATATTTTGCCTTATAGATCAACCCTATGACTATCGTTGAATCCCCAAGAAACATTAATCTCCTTATTCCTTTTCTTATAACTATATTTATACATTTCCATAATGCCAAGAGTTCAACTTGATTATTTGTTGTTGGACTCAGATCCCAGGAAACTATAACCTTTGATTGCTCTTCAAGGTAGAATATCAAACCTCCGGCTACTGCTACCTTTTAATTTTCAAAATATTTATTAAAATTTCAAATATTTAAGAAATTATAAATAATATTTTATTCACTTTTTACCATAATATTATATCATAAGTATTTAAATTAATCATTTTTATTTTTATTTTTTGTATAAATTATTATTTTTTTGGTATGATGAGAGAAATTGGTAACTAGTTTGGTATTATACTAGCATGACACAAGGTTGATTGTGAGAGCTAACAATACAATATCTAGTTAAGGGATAGACATGTGAGAGTCCAGACATCCATGACATTTTAAATTAATAAAAACTAAAGCAGCCATATAAAATAAATGGGTGGGCATGGGTACATCAATACATAATAAGCAACAAAATACTTATTTCATGATACTGTCATATTATCTAAGATTAAAATATATCAATAAAATAAAGTAAATTATAACTTTATAAGATCTCTTGCCACTTTACACTAGATACAACTATTTCATAAATGCAACAAAAATGTCAATTAAAACATGTCCCACTCATATGAGGAAATAAATTGTTCACCAAACGACTCCAACTAAGAGCTTTTGACATTTAAATTATTGTTATTATTATTAATTATAAAAATAATTAATATATGAGTTAAAAATACATATATTTAACCATAAAGATTCACTCCGGTTTTAATGTATAAATAGGCTTTGTTACAATACAATGGGCTAATACCACAACACATCAATACCACATGTCCAAAAAAACCATATGTGATTTGTTCATATGATATTTTTTTTTATCAGGATTTAGACACTTGGACTTCCAATGTACTCTTGAGTGTAGAGAAACCACCACAAGCTTGGCTAGATTGGTAAACTAAGTTATATTAGTTGGAAAAATCCTTTAGGTGTGGCAAGATCCAATATACTCTTGAGCGTAGAGCAACAACCCACAAGCCTGGCTAAACAGGTAAACTAAACCAAGTTATATTAGTTGGCAAAAGCTTACTAGTGTGTGGGATGTCCACCATTCAGCCTAGGTAGATGGACTAACATTTTTAAATTTAATCAAATTAATTAAAAGGGAAAAAACAAAATAATTTTTTTTTAAATAAAGCACAATCTTTAATTTGTGAAAACTATTAAGAATATTCTAGAATTTTTGTGGATGTTAAATCCCTATCATCCAAGAAATAAATATTAATAATTAAAATAAAATTGAGAAAGCCTTATTCTACACATTATTGATATTGATAGATTGTATTATTGATAATGGAGGAATGACCTGTTATAGAGTTTTATGAACCCAACATTTCAGACTACTAAGTGAGTCCATTATTAGGGGATACGAAATTTTTTTCTTAAATCTATTGTCATATCCTGATGATGGACTCACTTAGTAGTCAAAAGCTTGGATTCATAAAACTCTATAATAGGTCATTCCTCCATTATCAAAAATTCTTCTCACCTGTATGAATTCATTATGTATGAATTCATTATTTAAAGATTATATTATTACCAATGCAACTAAATGAATTAAAACACCTAACTCATGATACATCTCACATTGGAAAAATTTTAAAAATCATAAAATTTAACTAAATTATAACTTTATTTTAAATTATGATATTATATTAATTATAAAAGAATATATATATATATATATATTATATATATATATATATATATATATATATATATATAATATATAGAATATATATATATATATATATATATATATATATAATATATTTCTTAATCATGGAGATCCACACCATTTTTTCATAGAGATTCTTAATTTGTAAATAAATTTTATTACAATAATTTTTTTCCAAAAATAAACTTCGTTACAATATTATGGGGCCAATACCATGACTTACTAATTTCACATGTTCAAAAAATTATAACTCATATACATAGGACATATATTTATATGATATTGTTTTAATAAAAATTTAATTTTAAAAAGTAGAAAAAACAATAATTACTTTTGAAAGAAATATTAACATTGATGATGTATGAATACTAGAATATTTTCTCAATATTAAATCTTTAACATTCACTTCTTCATAATAAAATTAAAATTCAAAAAACCTAATCCAAAATACACACATTTATTTATTTTAAATAATGAAATAATTTTACCTCCTTCACCATTCCCCTTGCTTTTATCCATTCTATAATACCTCTTGTTGCCCAGAGAGTCTTATTCTAAAGTTCAGTGTGAGTTGGATGTGTAAGTTTTGTTCAATAATCAGTGCCCCTTTATAAAAATAAAAATAAAAAACTATGTTCCAAATAGAAAAATAATGTCCAATATAATAATAAAAAATGAATATTTTGTAAAAGTAATTAGAAGTTAAAAAAAAATGTCTAAGTAAAATGTTCAAACTTTATAATTTTAAAAAATATTTCAACAAGATATTTAAATAAACTCTCTAAAGAAAGTGGCATGCGAAGAAATTTGATCTCAAATCACTGTACTTATAATAGATCTTAAATGTAAAACAATTCTGCCCATAATTTTCAAAATTAATACAATGACATGTAATTTAACGGTAAATTTCTATCATAATCATAAATTTCTAACCTATCAAGCTTGCAATTTGCTAGACAAAGAATTACTTATTCACTGTGAAACATTAAATCTCCGTATTCATTCATATGTAAACTTCAAAAATGCATGAAAAATGTCTTACAGCTGGCACGGGAGCTCTGATCTTTAAAGAAATCTGTGAAAACCCTGAGGCATGTCCGGAGTCACTTTAATTTATTTTCTGAGTTGTGTGGCCAAAAGTCTATTGTGATTGCGTGGATGATGGAGTGGCCACGCGTGCTGACATCACGTGCAGCGGCAATAGATCCTTCCCAGAATTGGTTCTTCTAGAAATCCCATCCATTTAATATTATCTCAAACATTTACGTAATTAAGGATTTATTAAGTAATATATTGTACATGGGCGTGGGGACGCAGAGAGGAGTATACTTTCTAGGAAGGCGTTGGGAGCTTCCGTTCAACGTGGATACGTATCCTTTCTTGGATGAATGCGTGACTTGTCCGTTCGAATGAGGACGGAACCGTGAGTGACAGGTGGCAAAGAGAAATGCAGTTGCCTGCGCGGTCGGTAGGAACGTGAATAGGGTTTGGCCACTGCCAGAATTTATATAAAAAGGGGAATTTCAGGGAAGAAACTATACTGTATCTGGTATTTGTAGTGGAGGAAGAAGGAATGGTCCTATTGAAAAAAATGTAAACAGAGTATCTGGTTTTTGACAAGAGTGGTTTCTCTGAAAGAATAATTCCGCTTAATGTTACAGATTTCAGCATGTCCAGCTCTCAGAATGATGATTTTGAGTTTGCGCTGCAAGGAAGTGAGTTTAAGGTCATAGGGTTGGGCTTTGGTACTTTGGAAAATGTAGAGTTGTCACGGGGTCTGTCCATACCATTGTTAGAAGATGAGTTTTCTTCTGGTTCTTCCTCCAGTGAAGTTGCAGGTTCCATGGTTGATGATGACAAGAAGCAGCAGCATGATAATGATGTGGGGTTGGCAGATGATAAGGAGATCAGCTCTTGTTATAGTGGAGAAGATGGAGATGAAGTTGATGCTCTGTTGAATTTAGGGGATGGGTTGTTTGACACTGGGGATTCATTGGAAGGTTCAGATCAGAAAAGGCAGAGGATTGAAGAAACTTTTAAGATGTTAAGAGATTTAGTTGGTGGAGATTGGATGGATACGGTTGATGTGTTGGATGAAGCCATTCGACGACTGAAGAAACTGCAGATGGAGTTTAAGAGTCTGAACCAGAGGTGTGACATATGAAATATGTTATGTAGGGTTTGGGGTTTTTTTCGTTCTAGCATGGTTAGAATTTTGTGTTATTTATAGAGGTAAAATGGGATGTATTTGGTGGTGGAGGGATTACTTGCAGCGTGATCCTTTTCAATCTGTTAGTCTCCAATTAGATATTTCTAATTCTAAATTGTTTATGTACACAGTAAAATCTGAACAGTTGGCACATATATGTTATGGATGGTCTATGCTTTCTCTGTTTTCTAATATGGTGTAGCAAGAATTCTGAATTCTGTGTTATTTACAGAGATACATAGGGACTGTCACGCCCCCCAATACTTTTTTCTCATTTATTGGGGAGTGCGGCACCACCTTTTGCTGGGTTCGGGCAAATGTGGACTACGCCTTCGACTTCCAACACCAATTTATACCTTTCAAATTAGCGTTAACTTCATAATCTTAATAAACCGAATCTTTAATTCTTATGACATATAAACAATAATATAATTCGCAATTATATTTATCCACTTATAATTTCTTCAATTATAAAAACCGCAGCAAACAATACAACATCAAAACATTAACGCCGAATGTAATGCCGGGGGTAACTCCAGACCAAGTTACACCCCTGTAATTCTTTTATTGTTTACCAAATCTGTTTACAATATCGTGTGCCTCCCGGCTACACAATTTTATCACAGGCCCTTGGCCAAATACATCAGTTCCGCCAACAAGGTTTCACCAGGCCCGCAGCCTTCAACGTTTTCTGCAGGTCGTAACTGCGTCCAGACAGACCCGCGGTCTACCGAGAGATACACCAGACTTTTACCACCGCCGTTCTCCAACTGACCCGCGGCCAATACCGACTATGGCAATTCTGCGATACTAGAAAGCAGGCCCACGGCCTATGCACAGTCACCAGTTCGTTCAGGCTTCCGTTTGCCAAGACCGGCTCGTTAACTGTCCATGTCCGACTTTTGTTCGTCGTTCAACCCACAGCCAATCTGTGCTAACCGACCCCTACTCCACCTCCGATCTGCGAGCTCTTATGTCATCGGCCTTCTGCGTTCGACTTGCTCATGAAAGACTAAGATCAAATGATCGAACTTGAATTGTTGTCCTCAAATGGCCAAGCACTCACCTCTTATATAGGTGTCCTTGTCAAATGGGGGAGGGGTGTCGGTTTCCCAAACCGACCCCCGAATTGCGTTTCGCCGCCCCAACTCTATTGAGCCGACTCGTTTAATTTGTAATTCGCCGCCCCAACTCCATGAGCCGACTCCTTTAATTTTATCAAGAGTCATGTCATCCATCCTTGGCGGGTCGGCCCTTGTCTTACAAGGCCGCCCACGCCCGCCCACGCCAAGCTGGGTATAACCCCGACCTCCCTTCGCGTACGCGTCCAACCTGTGTGCTGTCCCTTTGTCGCAATTCCGTTTGTTGTTTCAGCATCGTCGCACTTTGTCGTTCGCATGTACCAACCCGCCCCCCGCACGGTGTCGTTTCGTTCGGGTGGGCGCACGCCCGTGCCGCCCTGCCCATGTCTCGGTCGCCGCTATACTCCTTGCGCCCGTATGTCGTTTGTCGGGTGGGCGCACCCCGTGCTGCCCTGCCTACGTTCGGACCTCCGTTCGTGCAGTCGTTCGAGCGGGCGTCCTCCGTGCCACCCAGCTCACGTTTAGACCTGCCACCCCATCGTGTCTTGTGTAGACATGTCCGCCCTTGCTGCCCGTGTGCTCCTTCGTTCACCGGTTATGTTGCTCGTTTGGTGGGTGGGCGCACCTTCATGCAGCCCACTGCCCGTTTCGGACTTCGCCCGGTCCGCGCCCGGTCCTCCATCCCTCGTTCAAGTGTCGAGTGATGACTTGTCTTTCGTTCGTGTGAGTCACCCTCCATCGTGCGGAGCGCCCAACTTCCCAGGGCATGACATCCTCCCCCACCCTATTCCGTTGTCATCCCGACAACATTCCATTATGTCGTATCATTTGGTCAAGTGTCGCACATTTACGTGCCCACACTTAGTTTTTTTTTTTCCGACCCCTAGCTCGGTTCATGGGAACCCCCAATTTCCTGCCGTACATGGGATCATCATGCCTACCCAATCTTCTTGCAGGCTCACTACCTTGAGCAGCCAACGGTGAGCCCTGCCTTCTATATCATTTAAGAAGCTTTCTGAGAGGATGAGCCAGGCAGCTCTCCCTCACTAATCAACTCGATCCATTTGTCTGGATCCTCTACTTCCATCCGTCGCAAGTATGCATCCTTATCCTCCACCTGAGTATTTGGTCTCGCATACACCATATCCAACTCGTCATCGTCTTCCATCAGCTCTAGTCTCCTTGTCAAATCCAGGATGCTATCCGAGAGCGATTTGATGACCAAATCCTATTCGGCAAGTTTCGTCTCCATGCTAACTAGCCGCTTGTCCATCTTTTCCTTGTCTTCTACCTGCATCCCTCCCAATCTATGATCCCTTTTAGTCACACCCACAGTAGGCACTCCTATTGGCATGTCCGACCTTCCGTCATAGATGAAGAGTTTCCTTAGATGAGGTACTACCATTGCTTCATGCTGCTTCATGAACTCCATTCCCAGCACTGCCTCGTAGTCATCAGTTCGTACAATGGTGAAGTCTACCCTCCCGGACCATTCACCCAGTACCGTATCTACCTTTTCTTCTCTGCCAAGGATAGCTGTCGGAGGGGAATTCACAGTCTTCATGTGTGCTTCCATTGGCACAAACTTTAGACCCAACCTCCTCACAGTGTCTTCGCTCATGAAATTGTGTGAGGCCCCGCTGTCAACCATTGTGAGCACTTCGGTCCCACCAATCTTCATGTTTACATACTCTAGTCTATTCCTCTCAGAGTTCCTCCTAGAGGTTGCTTCCGTTGTAGCCGAGGCTCCAAGGATCTGCATCATCCCGACGGATGCATTATCCTCTTCTTCCTCCTGAACCGCAGCGGCCACCTTTGGCTTAGAAGGACAGTTCTTCGCCATGTGTGGTCCCGCACATAACCAACACTTCAAAATCTTCTTCTCCTACGGCGAGTTGTCTGCTTTCGAAGTGCTTTTCTTTTGTCTTTTCAGGCTTCCTCTTCTCGTTAGAAGTCTCATCATAATGTTCGACGAGTCTATCGACCGCAGCGAAGGCTTCCTCAAGTGTCCTGATTTTCTGCCTCTTTACTTCATTACGGGCCCATGGCTTCAACCCAATGATAAAGTTGAAAACTTTATCCTTTTCGGCCATATCAGGAAGTTCCAATACCGCACTTGAGTACTCTTGCTGGTAAGTCTGCAAGCTCCCCGTCTGTTTGATGAATTTGATCTTAGTCCTCGCCTCCCACGTTTCATCCTGCGGACTGAAATGTGATTGCAAGGCTTTCTTCATATCTTCCCAGGAGGTAATATCATCAGCACTACCGTTAGTGATCTGATCTACCCTCCTTCTCCACCACATCTTGGCGTCATTAGTCAGGAATTGTGCAGCTACCTTGACCTGCACTTCTCCTTTAGATAGGTTCAGCCTCTCTAGATACTGCTCCATGTCCCATAAGAAATTTCCGAGAACTTTTGCACTCCTTGTCCCGTCGTAAGATTCAGGTTCTTTGACCTTCACGTGAAGCACTCCTCCACCTGTGTTGTGCCTTATGGCCCTCTTCAATACCACGATCTCGTCCTGGGCCTCTTCAAGAGCCTTGTTTGCTTTGTTGAGTGACCCCTTCAAGTTCCCAATCTCCGCGAGTCCTTGGTCCCTTGACTCCTCAACTTCCTTTATTCTTTCTTCAAGTTGGGTACACCAGCAATCAGTGTACTCGTATTTTGTCTTGAGCTAGTCATGTTGTACCTGCAGTCCATCATGCTTCCCCCGGAGCTCCTTGAGTTCCTATTTTACCCCTGAGATGGCCTCCCGTTCCTTGTTCAACGATTCCACCTCTTGGTTCCAAGAGCTTTCCAGGCTGTCCATTCTCTCAGTCACCTTGTCAAAAAATTTAGGAGATGCTTCCTTCGCCACGTCCTTCATTGTATGGTTAGTCCCTGCTTGAGAATTGCAAGCCATTTCCTTATTCTTTTGTGACCTGATCCCGACCATTCACTACCTGCAACTTTTGCCTTGTCGGTCCTCCCATCGAGCTTCACGGCACTTGTTCAATTCTGCACGAGCAACCTTTTCTCTGATACCATCTGTCACGCCCCCAATACTTTTTTCTCATTTATTGGGGAGTGCGGCACCACCTTTTGCCGGGTTCGGGCAAATGTGAACTACGCCTTCGACTTCCAACACCAATTTATACCTTTCAAATTAGCGTTAACTTCATAATCTTAATAAACCGAATCTTTAATTCTTATGACATATAAACAATAATATAATTCGCAATTATATTTATCCACTTATAATTTCTTCAATTATAAAAACCGCAGCAAACAATACAACATCAAAACATTAACGCCGAATGTAATGCCGGGGGTAACTCCAGACCAAGTTACACCCCTGTAATTCTTTTATTGTTTACCAAATCTGTTTACAATATCGTGTGCCTCCCGGCTACACAATTTTATCATAGGCCCTTGGCCAAATACATTAGTTCCGCCAACCACGTTTCACCAGGCCCGCAACCTTCAACATTTTCTGCAGGTCGTAACTATGTTCGGACAGATCCGCGGTCTACCAAGAGATACACCAGACTTTTACCACCTCCGTTCTCCAACTGACTCGCGGCCAATACCGACTATGGCAATTCTGTGATACTAGAAAGCAGGCCCGCGGCCTATGCACAGTGACCAGTTCGTTCAGGCTTCCGTTTGCCAAGACCGGCTCGTTAACTGTCCATGCGCACTCCTTGCGACTTTTGTTCGTCGTTCAACCCACAGCCAATCTGCACTAACCGACCCCTACTCCGCCTCCGATCTGCGAGCTCTTATGTCATCCACCTTCTGCGTTCGACTTGCTCATGAGAGACTAAGATCGAATGATCGAACTTGAATTGTTGTCCTCAAATGGCCAAGCGCTCACCTCTTATATAGGTGTCCTTGTCAAATGGGGGAGGGGTGTCGGTTTCCCAAACCGGCCCCCGAATTGCGTTTCGCCACCCCAACTCTATTGAGCCGACTCGTTTAATTTGTAATTCGCCGCCCCAACTCCATGAGCCGACTCCTTTAATTTTATCAAGAGTCGTGTCGTCCATCCTTGGCGGGTCGGCCCTTGTCTTACAAGGCCACCCACGCCAAGGTGGGTATAACCCCGACCTCCCTTCGTGTACGCGTCCAACCTGTGCGCTGTCCCTTTGTCGCAATTCCGTTTGCTGTTTCGGCATCGTCGCACTTTGTCGTTCGCATGTACCAACCCGCGCCCCGCACGGTGTCGTTTCGTTCGGGCGGGCGCACGCCCGTGCCGCCCTGTCCATGTCCCGGTCACCGCTATACTCCTTGTGCCCGTATGTCGTTTGTCGGGCGGGCGCACCCCGTGCTGCCATGCCTACGTTCAGACCTACGTTCGTGCAGTCGTTCGGGCGGGCGCCCTCCGTGCCACCCAGCTCACATTTAGACCTGCCACCCCATCGCGTCTTGTGTAGACATGTCCACCCTTGCTGCCCGTGTGCTCCTTCGTTCACCGGTTATGTTGCTCGTTTGGCGGGTGGGCGCACCTTCGTGCAGCCCACCGCCCGTTTCGGACATCGCCCGGTCCGCGCCCGGTCCTCCATCCCTCGTTCAAGTGTCGGGTGATGACTTGTCTTTCGTCTGTGTGAGTCGCCCTCCATCGTGCAGAGCGCCCAACTTCCCAGGGCGTGACAGGGACTTATGGGGTGCTCTATGCTTTCTCTATTTTCTAATATGGTGTAGCAAGAATTCTGAATTCTCTCTTATTTAGAGAGATACATAGGGACTTATGGGGGTGGGAAATGAATTTGGATATTTCAATTATAAATATAATTACTTTCGTATGTATAGTATAAATGGAGTTCTAGATAGTTAATATTACACCTATATAATATTTAGGTGGGTGTTTTCAACCATGAAGTTTACTTTCGACGTAACCTTTACCTTTGTGTGCTATGTTTTATTATAACTTTATTTTTACATGCTTATAATTTTAATTATTTAAAAGAAAGAAAAATATTGTAACTAATTAAAAAAATGAATATGGAAAATAATTATATTTAAATTAATTTTTTAACTATTACACGAAGGGTAGATTATTGCATTTTATTTTGTTTCGAGAATTTCCCCACTCTCAATTTTGATATAGATGATGCAAGTTGATTAATATTTTAGTTATGTTTTTTTTTACTATAATAATTTTTTTAATTGAAATATAACCATCTTAAATCTATTTTAACTTTTTATTTACTTTAGCTTATTCAAATTATTAGTAGCTTTCCAGCTCCAAGTCTACGAACACCCATGAAATCAAGTTATCAGTGGGTGCAAATCAAGTTATCAGTGACTTTAGCACCCATAGTTTTGCCCCTGGTATTTCACTGAATTCTTCCACCAAAACTAACTTGACTATTTCAAGAGTAAACATTAAAGTGAAAGAGTCGTCGTCTTCTTCTAGAATGGTTAATTTTTTAATAATTATAGCTTATCACGAAGCCGTAATTTTTTAATAATTATAGCTTAACACGAAACCGTAAAAAATATCTGTTAGGATGGTTAATTTATCGATAACTGTAACCTGTCATAAAACGTATACAATATATTATAACAGGGAGGAAGTTTACGTACAAGTTCCGTAATTTAGTAATGCGATTTTAATATTTATTTATCTTACTTACCATATAAGTACGTAATCATGAAAATATGTATACATATTTTTTTGTTTGGGACTGGATGGTAAAGATTTCCCGGCACTATGGTTGAATTATTTAACAAATATTTTGATTCTGCATGGAAATTCCAGTGGATGTTTTAAGAAAGGATAAAATGGAAAATATACATCATAAATAAAATTTAAATTCAATAATAATATTTAATTATTCCAATTATAGTTATATTCAATTTATGAATTAAATTTATTTATTTAATAAACAAAAATATTTAATATTCTATAGCAGAATTTATAATTTAATTTAATTGTTTTTGTAGAAATAATTTATTTCTATATTTTAATATTTTATTAAATAAATAATAAATTCAAAATTTTTTAATATCAAATCTAATTTTTAATTGCTTTTCTTTAATAAATTTTTAAAATTTTTATTTTAGTAAATTTTTAAATATTATGAGTAAATTTATTAGTCAAACTTTATTGAAAAATGTAGAGTATTTTCATGAAAAGGGTTATTAAATTGGACTTAATCATGGTAAAGTGTAATGCATTAAAATAATTAAATTATATCTAAAGATATTAAATGAAATATCGGGGTTAAGCAAGGGTGTCCCCTATCCCCTACCCTTTTTGGCATTTACATCAATAAGATAGACGAGTGTCTGAAAACTACAAATTACAAGGGCACTGAGCTTGTTGGTTTAATCATTACTCTTCTCCTTTATGTTGATGACATTGTTCTTCTTACAAAAATCCATGATGACCTAGACAAGCAGCTTAAGACTCTTCATGTCTACTGCTCCAAGATGGGTATGACAATTAATACTGACGAGACTAAAGTCATGATCATTAAATCCAAAAAGATCACTCATGATAGTTTTTTCTATCATAACCAATTCTTAGAGCAGGTTTCTTCTTATAAATATTTGGGTATTGACATTCCTCATTAGCTCAATTGGAATTATATTATTGAGAAAAGGATTATTGGAGTCTAAAAAACTTATTATTAGTTTCAAAACAATTATAAGTCAGTCGATCTTTATATGTGGAATCAAAAAAAGGTTCCCATTTGAGACTCTCGCCACTCTTGTTGTCTTATGCAAATGTAAATTTTGGGGTTGTAATATATCCATAGAATCGTGGAGAAAGATTGAGATGATTCAAAAGAAATTCATAACCTACAACCTCAAGATCAAGGGAAATGCTCCCTATCCTATCCTCCTGATCGAAGCTGGCATGTACCCCATTGAAAGCATAAATATATTTAGATATCTGATGTATAAGAAGAATCTTTACAACATGGAATCCAAGAAGCTCCCAAAAATTGCTTCTAACTCTAGTCAAAACCCTGACCTTCACTTCAAGCACCGGTGGCATGAGGATGCCCAGTCTCGGCTCAACCATTGGGGGATAAAGAAGGAGATCATCATGGGAAGCGAGGATAGTGCCAACTATACTATTCCCTACAATTTTAAGGATAAGTTGTGGTATGAAAAGGAGTTGGAGGGTAAAAGGAAGCTAAGATACTATAAAGAAGTGATCAACCCCACCCTTGATAACCATAATTATCTCTCTATGTTGATCAACACTAAGAAAAAATGAACATCGCTAGGATAAGAACTAATTTTCATGAGCTTCGAAGTGAAACCGAGTAGCGGTCCACTCCCAAGACTCCCTGGGATGATAGAATCTGTCATATTTGTGATACTAAGAGGGTGGAAGATGAAAAAAAATTGCTTTTAGATAGCTCAGCTCTTACTCACATCCGCTCTTAATTCCAGTCTTCCAATCTTCTTAACTTGTTAAGTCAACCCAACTATAGCGATTTTGGAGCACTTCTTTCCCTTCTTTTTGATCATAGAAAAAAGATTTTGAAGAATCACAACTAGATTCTTTTTCTTTTCTTGAGATTTGATACACTCCATTGGTATTAGTGGACGTTAATTATCATCGTCATTATAAGGAGGTGATTAACCCCATTCTTGCAAACCATAATTTTCTTTTTGTCTTGACCAGTGCTAAGAATAAAATGAAGATTGCAAAGATAAGAACTAATTATCATGAGCTTCAAAGTGAAACCAAGTGTTGTTCTATTCCCAAAACACCTTAGGATGAAAGATTATGTCACCTTTGTGATACTAAGAGGGTCAACGATAAATAAAAAAAAATTAAAATAAAAAACAAAAAACAAAAAATAAAAAATAAACACACTTTCTCTTAGATTTCCTGGCTCTTACTCACACCCGTTCTCATTTCCAAAACATTTTCCACACTACCAACCTTCTTAACTTGTTAAGTGAATGAAACTATAGTGATCTAGGAATGCTTCTCTCCCTTCTTTTTTATCATAGAAATGAAATTTTAAAGAGTCTCAGTTAATCTCTTACTTTCTGAAGGTTCGATAAACCATAACCATATATATATTATATATATATATATATATATATATATATATATATATATTATATATATATATATTATATATATATATATATATATGAGTAACAGTTGAATTATGTGCTCGGTTGTAACAAAATACACGAGGGTTACATCTTCAAAGTTTAGATTAGTTTGGATATCCAAAACAACACTAGCCTTAACTGCCTTTATACTAAAAGAATAATGAAAGGTCGACCCTTGATATAGCTACAAGATTACAAATTAAACCATAAAACTTGTAACAGTATGGTTATGACAAGGACTTATCATATCATCATGATTACAAAACATAGCACTTTTCATAACACCCTTTCCTCATCATGCACACAAAGAGACAAAAGTTCCCTTTTAAGGGCGAGAAAAAACTATCATTCACTATGGGATTTCAGAGATCTGTGGTGTGTGATTTTTGAATCTTTGATTGGAGAATCCACAGTAAGAGAATTTTTACACCAACGTTTCGAATCCCAAATGGGATCCATCATCAGGGTTAAGAGAAAAATGATAAAAGAAGAGCAAGAAGGAAGAGATAAATACTCATGAGCGAACGAATATTGAAGGAACAGCACAGGTCGGCAAGAAAGATTAATAAGGAAACCTAAAATTAAACTAAAAATTAACATTAATTTTTATAAATTAATATCATTAAATTAATACCTATATATAAAATATAATCTCAATATAACCTAACATCTATATTAATATTAATGTCTCTAAAAACAAAATATATATATTGATATTAATATCATAAACCTAATATCTAAATAATATTAAAATTTTTATAACCTAATATTTATAAAGCTTAA
>APFE030243662.1:49507-98347 GCA_000404065.3 Pinus taeda
TAAAACTTAATCTATAAATAACTTAATATTATATAACCTAAAATCTATATTAATATTAAAATCTATAAAACTTAATATATAAAATAGTATTAATATCTATACAACTTAACCTATATTCTAATATCTATATCAATATCTATATAAATTAATATTAAAATAACCTAAATTCTATCTTAAATTCTATATTAAAATCTAAATTATATTAAAACCTACATTAATGTCTAATTTATATTAAAACCTGAGAATGAAAAGGGAAAGGGAGGGAAAAACTAACCTGCTAGACAACTTACCTGGGGTTGGGTTGACGTTTCTTGATCTCACTGATCAGGGGAAGCCAGCTTCCGCTAATCTCCAGACCTCTGTCTCTGTTCAGATTACAAGGATGCTTCAAGATTTCGAGGGCTTCTCTGATTTTCCGTCTCTGATGCTATTCTTCTCTTGCGATAATTGATGCGTTTTCTAAGCAGATGTGATGTTTAGTCTTCGAGGAGTGCTCTGCCAAGGCTAAGGTATGAGATCTTCCATTCCTGATGTCAGCGCCATGTTCTTTAAGTCTTGTCTGGAGGGAGTGACCAGTTTCACCTATGTAGCTTTTCCCACACGAACAATCTATTTTATAGACCCCTTTGAGCTGCTGCTTGTCAATATCATCCTTAACAGATTTTAAATTTTGTCTGATGGTACCAGGAGCTGAGAATTGAGTTATAATGTTTTTCTTTCTTAGGATTTTTGCCATTTTATCTGTGACTCCTTGGATATAAGGTAGAAAAACCTTACCACCTTGAGGTTGATCCTGCTCTTTCGGTATGGGAGATGACAACCTCCTTTCAACTTTCTTTATGGCTTTTTTAATTTCATGATCCTTGTAGCCTATATTTTTGAAAGTTGAAATTAAATGCCTCTTCTCTTCGTTTATATGTTCTAAGTCAGAGATCCGGAGGGCTCTAATGGCAAGAGTGTTCAGGACGCCAAGCTTTTACGCTGGGTGATGGTGGGAGTCCGCATGAAGGTAACTCTCTGTGTGAGTTGACTTCCTGAAAACCTTATGGCCGAAAGAGCCATCCTCTTTTCTGATGATGAGAATGTCCAAGAAAGGAATGCTCAAATTTTCTTCAAGCTCCATAGTGAATTTTATATCAGGGGAGATGGCGTTAAGGTGATTGAAAAACCTGTCGAGTTCTGATTTACCATGGGTCCATTTTATATTGGTGTCATCGACAAAACGCTTCCACCAAGCTGGTTTTAAAGGATAAGAATCCAAGGCCTTCTTCTCAAAATATTCCATGTATAAGTTGGCTACAATTGGCGAGAGGGGTGATCCCATTGCTACACCAGATGTCTGTTCATAGAATGTTCCTTGGAATGTGAATACAGTTGACCTTAAGCAGACTTCAGCCAGTTTTGCGGTCTCTGGATCAGTGACACTTCTTATAACCTGAATGGCTTCATCAAGAGGAATCTTTGTGAATAAGGAGACCACGTCAAATCTCACAAGGATGTCATCCTTTTCCATTCTTTCATTTTTAATAAGATTCACAAAGTCGTGTGAGTCTTTAATGAAGGAGTCAGTGTTTCCAACCAGGGGTTTTAGAATCTTGGCGACATATTTAGCAAGCTCATAGGTTGGGGAGCCAATGGTATTAACTATCGGTCTAAGGGGGACCCCCTCCTTATGGATCTTGGGTAATCCATAGATTCTAGGGATGGTTTCATTCACTATCATTGGCTAGCCAATTGAGGTTGATCTCGCACTTTCTGGTATCCTCTTGAAGATTGGCCAAGCCTGATTAAGCTTCCTTACTCAGTTTTAGGTACATTGACATACTCCTCCATGCATCAACTTCATCAACCAATCAAGAGAACTGAAATTAAAGGAACAACAACTTGTCTATAAGCTCAATTTGAGAGTGAGACATCTGCCATAACTTCACTTGCAACTCGTAATCATCCTAGTTGAGAGCTTCATGAGAGGAAAAGCAGTGTGAGCAAGGATGGTCATCTGAAGAGGTTTCTGAATAAGAGGAATTGTTCATTTTTTTTACAAGCTATCGATCAAACCCTGGAGGAAATGAGGTGATAATGGAGTCAAAATTTTGTTAATGGACTCAAACCCTTAAATATTATTATATTCTAATATCCCTAGCTCGAGCTTTGCTTCGCGATTGAGTAGTTTATCTACATCTTCCTTTAAATGCCCGAGGATGTGGAAGGGAGAAATCTCTTCAAATTTTTCTATCTACAATGCAATCATATTCACCATAATCGGGTAGGAAGGACCTCTTTCAGATGTTGCCTTGGAGATCAATGTTATGACTATCGTTGAATCCCTAAGAAACATTAATATCCTTATTCCTTTGCTTATAGCTATGTCCATACATTTCCATAATGCCAAGAATTCAACCTAATTATTTGTTGTTGGACTCAAACCCCAGGCAAATATAACCTTTGATTGTTCTTCGAGGCAGAATATCGCCCCTCCCGCTATTGCCATCCTTTAATTTTCAAAATATTTTAGTAAAATTTAAAAAATATTTAAAAAATATAAATAATATTTTATTCACTTACCATAATATTATATAAGTATTTTAAATTAATTATTTTAATTTTTAATTTTTATATAATTTTAAAATTACATTATTATTTTTTGTATCATGAGAGAAATTGGTAACTAAGTTGATATTGCAGTAGCATGACATAAGGTTGATTGTGAGAGCTAATAATACAATCTCTAGTTAAGGGACAGGCATGTGAGAGTCCAGACAACCATGACATTTTAAATTAATAAGAACTAAGGCAACCATATATAAATTAAAATGGATGGTAAAAGCATACTGACATCAATACATAATAAACAACAAAATACTTATTTTATGGTATTTCTCATATTACCGAAGATTAAAAGATATCAATAAATTAAATTAATATACCTTTATAAAGATCCCCTACTACTTTACATTACATATAACTATTTCATAAATGCCACAAAAATGTCAATTAAAATATGTCCCTGGATCCTTGAACCCACTCATATGAGGAAATAAATTCTTCACCAAACTACTCTAACTAAGATCTTTTGACATTTAAATTTATTTGTTATATTATTAATTATAAAAATAATTAATATATGAGTTAAAAATACATATATTTAACCATAGAGATTCATTCCACGTTACTATAGAGATTTATAATCTATAAAATAGGCTTTCTTATAGTACTATGGGCTAATACCACAACATATCAATGCCACATGTCCAAAAAACCATATGTGATTTGTCCATATGATATTTTTTTTATTAGGAGAATGGTGTGCTTGAGAATTGTATGCCTGGAAATGATATGGGATTGAGTCACTTGGACTCAAGATATACTCTTGAGCCTAGAGAAACCACCCACAAGCTTGGCTAGACAGATAAACTAAGTTATATTAGTTGTGTGGGAAGAGCCAATATACACTTGCAATGGCCCACAAGTCTGGCTAGATAGGTAAACCAAGTTATATTAGTTGTCAAAAGCCTTCTAGTTTGTGACATCCACCGTTCTGCCTGGCTCTGGCTATATGCACTAACATTTTTTAAAGATAATCAAAATTAATTAAAAGGGAAAAAATAACATAATTTCTTTTTGAAATAAATTACAACATTTAATTTGTGACTATTATTAAAAATATTCTAGACTTTTTTGTGGATGCTAAATCCCTATATTGATAATTAAAATAAAATTGTAGTTGTTTTATTTTACACATTATTGACAAATTATATTATTACCAATGCAACTATATGAATTAAAACACTTACTTCATGGTACATCTCACATTGCAAAGATTTAAAAAATCATCAAAATTAACTAAATTATAACTTTATTTTAATTATAATTATATAATTATAAAAAGAATATATATATATATATATATCAACCATGGAGATCCACACCATTTTCCCATGGAGATTCTTAAATTTGTACATAACCTTTATTACAATGTTTTTTTTTTCCAAAAAAAAAACTTTGTTACAATATTATGTTAATACCTGACTTACTATTTCACAGTTCAAAAAATTTAACTCATAACCCTCACAAATTTTTTATTATATTTTTTTTTAATTAATCATTTAAGTTTAAAAAGAAAAAATACCTAAATTACTTTGAAAGAAGTATTAACACTGGTTGTATGAATACACTAGATTTTTTTTTTCAAGATTAAATCTTTACATTTCACTTCATAATTATTGATATTAAAATTAAATTTTCCAAAACCTATTCCAAATACACATATTTATTTATTTTAATAATTAAATAATTTTACTTCCCTCATATCCATTCCCCTCACTTTTATCCATGCTATAATACTTCTTGTTGAGTAGAGAAGCTCATTATACAGTCCATTATGAGTGGATGTGTAAGTTTGTCCATCCATCTGTGCCCCTTTATAAAAATAAAAATAAAACATTATGTTCCAAATAGAAAAATAATGTCCAATATAATAATAAAAAATGAATATGTTGTAAAAGTAATTAGAAATTAAAACAAAAGTCTAAGTAAGATGTTTAAACTTTATAATTTTAAAAAATATTTCAGCAAATTATTTAAATAAACTCTCTAAAAAAAGTTAACATGTGAAGAAATTTTTGATCCTCTAAACTTAGGTTAAATCTGTATTTAAAATAAATCTTAAATTTAAAACAATTCTGCAAATAATTTTTTCAAAATTAATACAATGATATGTACTTTAACCATAAATTTTTATTGGGAAATTATCTGGACCTTCAAATTTCACAGGATATATAGCCATAAATTTCTTATATATCTTGCTTGCAAATTGTAGACAAAAAATTACTGATTCACTGTGAAATATTAAATCTCTGTATTCATTCATTTGTAAACTTTAAAAATGCACGAAAAATGTCTTACACAGCTGGCACGCGAGCTCTGATCTTTAAAGAAATCTGTGAAGACTCTGAGGCATGTCCAGAGTCAATTAAATTTCTTTTCAGAGTTGTGTGGCCAAAAGTCTATGGTGATTGCGTGGATGATGGGGAGTGACCATGCGTGCTGACATCACGCGCAGCGGCAATAGATCCTTTCCCAGAATTAGTTCTTCTGGAAATCCCATCCATTTAATATTATCTCAAACATTTACGTAATTCATACAAACGGCGCGTGTTTGTACTTAATTAAGGAATTATTAAGTAATATATTGTACATGGGCGTGGGGACTTATTAGAGAGGGGTATACTTTCTAGGAAGGAGTTGGGAGCTTGTCTGTTGAAAGTGGATGAATACGTGAACTTGTCCGTTCGAATGAGAAATGCATTTGTCTGCGTGTTTGGTAGGAACCGTGAATAGGGTTTGGTCACTGCCAGAATTTATATAAAACGGCGAATTTCAGGGAAGAAACTATACTGTATCTTGTATTTTTACTGGAGGAAGAAGGAATGATCTAATTGAAAAAAATGTTAACAGAGTATCTGGTTTTTGATAAGAGTGGTTTCTCTGAAAGAATAAATCTGCTTAATGTTACAGATTTAAGCATGTCCAGGTCTGAGAATGATGATTTTAAGGAGGTCATAGGGTTGGGCTTTGGTGCTTCGGAAAATGTAGAGTTGTCACGGGGTCTGTCCATATCATTGTTAGAAGATGAGTTTTCTTCTGGTTCTTCCTCTAGTGAAGTTGCAAGTTCCACGGTTGATGATGACAAGAAGCAGCAGCATGATGATGATGTGGGGTTGGCAGATGATGAGGAGATCAGCTCTTGCTCTAGTGGAGGAGATGGAGATGGAGTTGATGCTCTGTTGAATTTAGGGGATGGGTTGTTTGACACTGGGGATTCACTGGAGGGTTCAGATCAGAAAAGGCAGAGGATTGAAGAAACTTTTAAGATGTTACGAGATTTAGTTGGTGGAGATTGGATGGATACAGTTGATGTGTTGGATGAAGCCATTCGACGACTGAAGAAACTGCAGATGGAGCTTAAGCGTCTGAACCAGAGCTGTGACCTATGAAATATGTTATGTAGGGTTTGGGGTTTTTTTCCTGAGTTCTGGCATGGTTAGAATTTTGTGTTATTTAAAGAGGTAAAATGGGATGTATTTGGTGGTGGAGGGATTACTTGCAGCGTGATCCTTTTGAATCAGCTAGTCTCCATCTAGATATTTCAATTCTAAATTGTTTATGCACACAGTAAAATCTGAACAGTTGGCACATATATGTTATGGATAGTTTATGTTTTCTCTGTTTTCTAATATGGTGTTGCCAGAATTATGAATTCTGTGTTATTTACAGAGATACACAGGGATTTATGTGGTGGGAAATGAATTTGGATATTTCAATTATAAATATCAATACTTGCTATGTATAGTATAAATGGAGTTCTAGATAGTTAAATTATAACCCGTTTATTTCAATAATTTTTAGGTTGGTGTTTTGAATCTTGGAGTTTACTTTCGACGTAACCTTTAGTTTTGTGTGCTATGTTTTATTATAATTTTATTTTTATATGGTTACAATGGTAATTATTTAAAAGATTAGAAAGAATAATATTGTAAATAATATTTTGAAAATAAAATTTAAATATTTATATTAAATTAATTTTTTACTTACTATAAAAACCGTAGATTATTGAGAATTTTAGAACAGTCAATTTTGATATAGATTATAAAGTTGATTAATATTTTAATCATATTATTCTTTTTTTACCATAATATTTTTTTTTAATTGAATATAAACATCTTAGATTTATTTTAATTCTTGATTTACTTATTACGATTATTCACGTAAATTTGACTTAATTAAGTTATGAGTGGCTTCCTAGCTCCAAGTATACTAGTACCCATGTTTTTTCCCATGGTATTTATCTATGATCTAGTCTATTTATAGGCCAAAAAACTCCATGATTATATAATCTTGGCTTAATCAAGTTATCAATGGCTTTCCAGATCTAGGTATACTAGCACCCATGGTTTTGCCCATGGTATTTATCGATGATGTAGTCTATTTATAGGCCAAAAATCTCCAAGATTATTTGTTCTACTCACCATTGGGATCAAACATCAATATCTTTAAACACCATCCTAATATTTGTTATTAGAGCCTAGTGAGTATGAGAGCCTGCAGTTGAGTGTGAAGCAAAAATTGCTTCGTAAAATATTTGTGCAAAAGGTTGATCTTAAGTTCAAGATGAGAATCCTAGAAAGCTATAAAAGGAGCAAAGTCGAGCCTGCCCATGGAGAAGTGAAGCATGTGGAATGTGTGGAGAAGTGAAGCATGAAGTGAAGGGTGTGGAATGTGTGGAGAAGTGAAGCCATGAAGACTCTAAAATCAAAGTTGAGTGTTGCTCTAGTCATGTGACGAAGTTGTGCCAAGTTGGTAAAGAGTAGGTGGTAGAGAAAAATGGAAAGAAAAAAGCTACAATAAAGAAGAGAGTTCTCTATTTGCTTGTATTCATGTTAACAATGTTAAAATATAGGAAGTTGGTGGTAGTGAGCAGCACATGGGCCATACAAAATATCCAAGAGGTGGCAACACATGATAGATCAAGGAGATGATGGCAAGATATGGAAAGGACAGCCATGGCCATCTAGATTAGAGAAGTCAGTGACAAACACAATGCTATGATCATGAAATACATGTTTTTAGGCCAGGCAAATCAAAGGTGTCATTGAAAAGCAAGTTGTTGAAACCGAGCATGGAAAAGCATTATGTGGAACAATAGGGGACCATGCAAGTGGAAGTTCAAACGACCACATTGAGTTGGCACTATGAGTGTGTACTCAGCGAGAAAGGAGGAAGCTAGCAAGGAGAGAAATAATTAACAAGAACAGGGGGAGGATAAGAAGAAAAGGCCTAGAGGACGAAACAAACATAAGAAAATTCGTAAAATCTAGCCTTTGGGTAGACCAGGTGCTAACCAACCTGCAAGAGAGAAAAAAATAAAAAATTGAAACCAATTATGAATTGCAAGACTACATTACAATTCCAAGTTGTTATAGCATAACAGTAATGAAAAGCTTCTTGTGTAAGTGGAAATGTTGTCTTTTCAGGCAACTTTCTAGTAGTTAAAACCACATGTGAGTTCTAGTAGTTAAAACCACATGTGAGTTAAGATGGGTGTCTGGCCCTACCAAGACTACATCAGTGATTGTGTTCTCCAACGTCAATCTTGCAAGACTCTCTCTATAGGAAATGCCTTGACAAATTGTTGCAAAAATTAATGTTATGGGAGATATGGTAATTGTGTTCTCCAACGTCACCCCTGAAAACTCTCTATAAGAAAGCCCTTACAAGTTGTTACAAAAATAAACACTATGAGAGATATCGTAACTCTCATTACTATCACACCAATGAAAAATTGATTATAACACATACCAAATGACAACCAACTTAATTACCATAATAACAACCAACTTAGTTACCATAATAATTGCCCTCTTGCTTAAACATCTCATAACATCACACCATTAAAATATTCTCAAAAATTTATTGCCACGTCCCTTAGTCCATTATCCAAATAAAAAAGCAACAACTCCCTCCAAATAAATCACCCCAGATTTTATATTTATATATATATAACTCACCTATATTTATTAAAATTTAACTTTTACAAATATCCAAAGTATTAATGAAATTTTAAATTCCTCATATAGCTAAATTTTTTAGTAAATAGTAAAATTTTTAGTAAATAGTAAATGACTCGTGTATGAGAGGACGTCACCGAATTCTTCCACCGAAACTAACGTGACTATTTCATGAGTAAACCGTAAAGTGAAGGAGTTGTCTTCTTCTTCTAGAATGGTTAATTTTTTAATAATTATAACTTATCACGAAAGGGTCAAAAATATAAGTTAGGAAGATTAATTTGTCGATAACTGTAACCTGTCATAACAGGTCTACAATATATTATAACAGGGAGGAAGTTTGTGTACAAGTTCCGTAATTTAGTGATGCGATTTTAATATTTATTTATCTTACTTACCATATAAGTACGGAACCACGAAAATATGTATACTAAACAAATTGTTTGAGAGTAGATGGTAAAGATTTCACGGCACTATGGTTGAATTATTTAACAATTTTTTTATTCTGCATTGAAATTCGGGTGGATATTTTAATTCTTAAAACAAACTTGATTTTGTGTTTGACTTTGTGAGTACTTGACTATTTCGATATTTGTGAGTACTTGATGACTCACGATGGTTTTTTCTATGATCACCATTTCTTAGAGCAGGTTTCTTTTTATAAATATTTGGGTATTGACATTTCTCATTAGCTCAATTGGAATTATAGCAGTGAGAAAAGGATTATTGGAGGCTGAAAAACTTATTATGAGTTTGAAAACAATAGTAAGTCTATCGATCTTTACATTTGGAGTAAGAAAAGGTTCCCATTTGAGACTCTCGCCACCCCTGTTGTCTTATACAGATGTGAATTTCCGGGTTGCAGTATATCCAGAGAATCGTGGAGAAATATTGAGATGATTCAAAAGAAATCCATAACCTACAATCTCAAGATCAAGGGAAATACTCCCTATCCTATCCCCCTGATCGAAGCTGGCATGTGCCCCATTGAAAGCACGACTATGTTTAGATATCTGATCTATAACAAGAATATTTACAACATGGAATCCAAGAGGCTCCCAAAACTTTCTTCTAACTCTAGTCAAGACCCCCACCTTCACTTCAAGTGTAGGTGGCATGAGGATGCCTAGTCTCGACTCAACCATTGCAGCATAAAGAAGGAGATCATCATGGGAAGCGAGGATAGTGTCAAATATATTATTACCTCCAATTTTAAGGATAAGTTGTGGTATGAGAAGGAGCTCAAGGGTAAAAGGAAGCTAAGATACTATAAGGAAGTGATCAACCCTGTTGACACCTGGTCATACGGATTGGGTGAACAATTCTAAATAGTGTAAATAATAAATAAGGGATAAGGAAGAGCCATTGGGAGACGAAAATCAAGAGTCACTCCCTCATGTATATAACTATGAACAACCCAAAAGAATAACAGATTCCATTTGAGGAGTTACCTCATGGCTTGACATGGTATCAAAGCCAGTGCCATTTTTAGCGTCCCTCTCTACTTTGTAACTCCCATTCTGCCTATTTAGAAGCCTGTCTATTCAATGGTTGATGAAGGAATGGCAGTGTTATATGCAATTTTTTCTGAGAAGTGAAATCAGTTTTTTCATATGTTAATTAAAAAAAAAAATCAGGCTTCACCCACCATACCACACATCTCTGTTGTTTAATTATGGTTGCGTCCTACGACATCCCATATCTCAGCATATACCACCGAATGATGATTGCTATTACATTGGGGAACTCCACTTCCAGCTTTTAATACCCAAATCCAGTGAGTACTGTGTTGCCAAGCCTTTATGCGCCTCACCTCCACGTTGTATTGGGTTTTTATTACGATAAATTTTAAATCCATTGCCTGCATAATATATTAACTGTCCATACAATTACGGACCACCCTCCATATAGTGCTCCAGACCACTGTCTCCACAGTTAACTCCTCGCCATAAAACACTCTTACCATCGACTCTGGTTTCTTGTGTAATACTCCATTGTAAATGCATACCGTTACTATCATACATCCTCTAATTATTAAAAGTCCATATCAAAAAAATTACTTTACCCAAACTATAATATAGCATGGTTAACTAGTTATTACATCCTAACTATAAAAACTTGCTATTTGACTTGTCAATAATTCACGGAGTAATAATTATACAACTATTGGATTCAGATCACAACTTTAATTTTTGACCCAAGAGGGTCACTATCAGATCTTACAATGGATATTGCACTAATCTGTCAATTTATTAAGGTGACATCTGTCCTAGCACAAAATGTTCATGAATTGAACTTTACATAGTTTTATACGGCTAGAGGGTTAATGTACTCGCTATCACGCCGAGTTACTCTTGTGCGTCCTTGTCGCCTTAATGACCGTGGTTGTATCGACCTAGGTGACAGTGCTCCCTTGAAATTTCTTTATGGTGGTACTGCTACATCTGCCTCTCAAGATTTCCTCCCAGATCGACAGTCTCAATGCAGATCCGAAATCGAACAGTGGTGATGAATTCTTCAAACCATTTTCCTTCAGGTAGAGGGTTATTGTTGCTCATTGCTCTGTTGCTAGCCATAGTAACCGCGCTCGCTGTGGGAGTTAGTCTCATCCTCTGTTCCTCCATATGAACTGGATTTCTAGTGCATTGTTGCAAGGTTTAATGCTTACACAGGTATCAGGAAATCCCTACTTGTTTTTGGTTACGGCCCTAAACTTAAACCATTATATTGTACACAAGGAGCTAATAAAAATCATTTTGTTGACTTTCTTAATAGGTTCGGCCTCCTCAGGCTGCCATCAACTAGCAGAAGGCCTCCTCAGTCCAGCGTAGCTAGGTAAGGACCTTTTACTTGCATCTATTCCATTGTTATATATGTCAGTTTATTTGTAAGGCTTAAGGGATTCTCACTCTTGTCCATGATTGAAGTGATAGGTTTAGGAAGAGAATGTGGGGGTGTCCGAATGGAGCTCTCACCTATTTTCTATGTTGCGGCAGTCTCCGGGTAATAATGCGTTAAGGGTATTTTAGTTACTATGAGGAAAAATTATGGGAGTTCATCCTATTTTGCTTTTAGCTAGAGAAGTCGATAGACATGATTGCTTTTCAAGTTTTCTTGGCCTTCTCAACTTTTGGTCTGTAATTTGTTTTCTTCGCCTTCTTGGCCCTTGGTCTTTAATTTTATAATACTTTAATGGCCTCTGGCCGCCTGAGTAGCATTGCTTTGTAAGGAGGGTTTCATCTAGAAAGTATTTTCAATGAGGGTTTGAACCCTACAAACCTTAGCCTCCCGTCTCGCAATTTTTTTATAATCGTTCTAATTTAAATGCAATTTATCTTGTTGTTAGTTACTCTTGTTCTTTAATTATTCTAAAGCTATGAGAGGCACAACCTTCTCTGTAATGTTTTTTATGGACTATTTGGGTTTAGTGCTTCCACTGTATATAGCTTCAACTATTAAGGTCAAGCCCCAATTTTGGTTGTTACATGAGTTTCTAATTCCGAGGACAAGGAAATCTTGTTCTTTTTGTTCGACATTCTTCTATATTCATGGATTTGTTATAGCTTTCTTTTCTCACTGGTTTTCATACTGTAGTATCACATCTATTACGTTGTCTTTGAAGTAAATCGCTCATCGTATTGGTAAATACGACTGTTATTTCCATTTCCAAAATTATATTGTATCTCTCAGATTGGTAGTTTGTGGGTTTGCTTGCCCCTTAAGTCTGTTTTTTCACATTTATATATGACATTGTGAGGCTTAACTTGATGTTGTCATTTCTTGAATTACCCTTTTCTATTACACCCTATATATTTACTTAATGTAATATCCTAGGGTTGATAAATGCTTAAATGGTTATTCTTTTCTTGTTGATGTTGGATTATGGGGGCCTGACCCAGGCTCAGAGTTACTTAGCCAATAAAATCCCTACACTACTAGACCTTTCGGCATCAGCCCGCGGAGCACGCACTGAAGTCTCACCCGAAGAAATATGGGGGGATGCTGGAACCATGTTTATGCACCCTTGAGATGGATGTGATGTCGGTTTATTCCAACTAGACCTGCCTTCACACAGGTCACTTCGCGCCCTGTTCTAACCTTCAGCACCTTCAAAATCTGTTACAATCGACCTTCGTGCAACCCTAATCAGGGGTTGAGATGCTTTCACACTGCTAGGGCTACGAACTGCATTATTTCAAAAATTAAGCTAAGTAACTTACCTATGTTATTCACATGTCGTAATTATCTTCACGTAAACAAATGTTCTTACTTGCGTCCACTTAACCAATACAGTCATACACATTCGTGCATCATATAAGAATTAGAAGTGAAATTCATACCCAAAATAACAAATGCATAAACAAGAAATAAAGACGTAGAAATGATAGAAACTTCTCTTTATTAATACTTTCGAATGATTATAGACTCGACTCACCCTGCACACTTAGATGCAGGGGTCCGCGTACTCAGCTGCGGACTACTAGGCCTCTACGCACTCCGCTGCAGAGTCTCTACCTACGCTATGACTCAAAACTTTGACTTACACTTCAGAACTATCTTGCATACATCTGCATTATCTTATCTTAGATTAGATCCCTTTGACTACTTAGAGCTTCGCTCTATTTATACAATTCCATGGTCCGCATACCATGGGTAGATCTTCTACAGCCGACATTACATTATCAAAATAAGGATGGACAACCTTATGACTTTTTAACAACTACGCACTCGGTGCCCACAAAATGCGAAGTCTTTACATTGGAATTACAACATTGGACCAAAATCTAGGCTCTTAGCTCCAAAAATGCCCTTCGGGGATCCCACGCCCAACAGGACCCCAACACAAACATTATGACTCGCCCTCGAGTCACTCTGCAAGGGCATAGATCTTAGCACAAAGACCTCCCAACTCTGATTGGATCGTTGCAAGTTCGACAACGCACTGAGCAGTTGCCTGCTGGACTTCCTCTATGCACTGTTCAGTGATTGTTGTTGTTGAACTGCTGCCCTCAGTCCTCTCCTGAGTTGCTTGTAGTTGTGCAAGCTTTGCTTCAATGGAGGTTATAATTGTATAAGCCTCATCGATCCATGGATGTAGATGCACTTTCAAAACTTCCTCTTTATGACGAGCGTCATCCACTTGCTCCTTGAGCGCCTTTGCCTGCTGCATCCTTGCAAGCCTCTATGTAAGGGAAACCTTCTGCTCGGTCCCTTTTACCTCATCGTATCTATGTTGCAGCTTGCGCGCCTCTGTCTCTAGGCGGTCTATGTTTGGGTCCTCCTGTAGGGTGGTCAGGACCTCGAACGATTGTTCGAATAGCTTCATGTAGTCTATCACTACAGTGTCAACCGCTGCCATTGCTATTGTGATGACATTGGTATGCTGTTCTCTAGCCTCCAGTGGAGTTGAAGGTTAAGCCTTCAACTGCAGGTTCAGCTCCGCAATCTGCAGGTTCAGCTCCAGCTAAACCCTGGCCATCTCTTCTCTTGCATCGTGCACCCCTGAGGCTAACTTACGGATGCGTGCCTCCACCAATTCCTCTGCTTGGATGGCCAACTCCAGGACCATCTCGCAAGCTTCCTCCACAACCTGAACACCCAGAGAAGGTTTAGCAACCCTTCTTTCTCAACACCTATGAGCCATTTACGCGGCTCCAACTCTATCATTCCATCTGACACGTCTATCTTCTAGCGCATTAGCTTTGTAGTCGCTAAATGCTGGAACTTCTCATGGTTTGCGAGGTCCCAATATTAAAATTTCAATACGGGAACCCATCCCAAGTTTGCATTGTTTAGTCAATTTAGTGTCCTAAATTGCTTGCATGAATTATCAACCGAGGTTTGTAGACTGATGAAGTGTGATGCACTATATGTGCTTAGTTAACTTTTCTCTTACTTTGTTGTTTTGTATTTTTATGTTTGTTTTGGGGGTTTATGTTCTTTGATGTCTAAGAATATACAATTTATGATAGATTTACATGGATCTAATGAGTTTTAAAGCAAGGATAGGTTCCTAAGTTAATCTAATCTCCTAAAAATGGACCAAGAATCATTTTAACTAGTTAGGACCTAATAAGAGAAACAGAGCATCTATCTTATCTACCATTTAGTCCTAATATATGCATCTAATTCTTAAAACCAAAAGTAATACTAATGTAGAAGGTAATTAAATAATTGCATTCATTTAACCATTCAACCATTCAATTTTGGAATATGATAGAATCAATCTCCTTGAAATTATTTTTTCAAATGTCAAGTGATGCAACTAAGTAATGACCTGAAAACTAAAAAGAAAAGATGACAGTTTGTAAAACTAAAAATGTGCTAAGTAAGCTAAATCACTGCATGAATTAGATATTCAACCAAATAAGTTAGAATTGTCATCATTTCGAAATAGTTTTGAGAACATCTATTAATACAACTAATTGACAGTTCTATGCTAAGGAAATGAGTAACCAAAACAGTAAGAAGATAAGCAACTGTGTATTCTCATTACTTCATTTTTCATTCAGTCATTTCTAATACAATATCTCGGAAGAATAATTCTTGCACAATTGTGATTTTTATCCTTACACTTTTGGTTACAAACTAAAATGAAACAAACTAGAGAAAACTGACTTGTTGAAAATAGAGTAATACAAATTAAAATGAAAACAACAAGTGAAAAACCTCCTTCAGTGTAGGGGCCCTTTGCAGCTGATGTGGCTGGCTGACAGCTAATTAAAGATGCACTTTTAAACCACCATTAACAAAACAGAGTTGGTGTTATCAACAAAACGAAGTATGAACAGATTATTTAACAAAAGCCTGTAATTCCTTCTAGCTTCTAACTACTTCTCGATCTCATTCAACCGATATTTATAGAAAAACAACATAAATGTCTAAGAGAAAATCTTGCTATAGGTGGCTTGGTTTGAATCTATCATGATTGTTTATAAGAGGATATGCTACAAGTGGCTTAATCTGCATTAACTCTTCAACAGAACTGTTAGACTCTTGATTAGCTACAAAAGAGAAAATCAAGAGTCCTACTGCAACTAGATAGGATATTTGACTCCATCTTTGACCATGACTTTAGGCATGCTTTTCTGTTGATCTGGACTGAGTGATTAGGATAAAATTCATGTGGAGATGATTCTGGAGATGCCCATGTGGCCGAGTTCTTCATTTGACACCTGTAACCTGCCAAACCATGAGAGTAGCTACGAAACCCACAATTAGTTGTAGAATAGGCTACGTTCTATAGCTAATTTTCAAAAATCTATTAAAATAGCAAGAACATGAAAATATAATATGGTGATCATTTTAATGCTTTCCTAAGACAAAATCTAGCATTTATCATTGATTCGTCTGTAGTATTGTGAGAAATCAAGAGAAAAAGATGAGAACAAATGTGAAGGGGAAGGTAATTCTGAGGTTCAACATACCCCCACTGCAAAATCATTGCATTTCCTCATGCAATTTGCCAAAAATGTGAGTTCTTCTTCTCTAGTGCATTTTCTCAGACACTTCTGCTAGTACACCCAATTTTCTTCTTTTGCTCTTCTTTGAAGTGACTGTCATTCTCGGTTTCCTCATAAGAAGCCTGTATTTGAGGTTGATGACTGTTCTGTTCAGGCTTCTATTATTTCTTTTCAACTTCGTATTTTTCTTATACCACAGTTCTAGATGCAGAATGGTATTATCATGAATAGCCTCGTGCAATTTACTTTGTTCCTTCAAGGTTTCATTCTCCTTTTTGATATGCCTGTTTAATATCTCTAATTCACAAATTTCCTGTTTGAGAGAGTCAATTAGAGGTTCTTGTGGATTGACAAAGGGTTCTGGATTCATCGAGGCACTTTTCTTCTCTATGGATTCTATATAATCATATATTTGTTGTTATATCGGGTCTATGCCTAGAGATCTTCTACTTGGGCTACATTTAAAACGATGGTCTGGAGAATTTGAGGACTGTGTTTTCTTTTCCAACCATCGAAGTCTAGAGCTTCTTCTAGGTTGTGGATGACTTACGTTCTCTTTCTTTGTGACTTTTTTATCTTTTCTTATCTTTCCTCTTGCTCTGATTTGTTTCCTGATCTCTATCAGTTCTTCAGATATTAATTTTTCATCATCTTTCTGTGATGAAGACTCATGTCTATCTTTAATGGTTATACCAATCTTCTTTCTTCTTCTTTTTCTAACATTATCATCTTTGGGTGACTTTGGCGCTTCTTGAAAATGATTTCTAATGAGGAAATCCTCCCAGGTATCTCCTATGCCTTTTAAATGAAACTAAATCAATATCTTTATCAACCCATGATGGTACATGGTTGTCTCTATGAACTCTATTTTCTTTTGCACATTTGAGGCCATCCTTCTTAAACTATTTAGCAGGAAGAAAGGAAGATTGATTTCTCCATTTTCTAGTAAATTCATCAATAAATGTATATGGTAGACATACATGCACCTGAATCTCCCCTCACAGGTCATAAATTTCTGTAATATCAAAAGCGTGCTCCTCCGTTTACTTTCAAGAGCTGAAATGTGAATTCCTTTTCTAAAAATAGAGACATCCATACCTAGGTTCCTGAGTATGACTTTCCATGATTCACTGTGGAATTCCTTTCTTTTGAACCATCTTTCACCACATCTTGGAAGTTTTGTAGCCTCTGTTATGAACGACTCTGTTATTGCAAACTTAATATCTCCAATTTCTACCTTTGTACCATCAAAAGATCTAGCAAAATATTTTGTGATCTCTTTATGAAAACCATCAATTTTTTCAATGATTTTGAACCATCCAGCCTTCTTCAACATTTCCTTGAGTTGTGGGTATCCTCCCATATACTTTTCTCCTATCGGTTCTGGCCTGACAATGAGTCCCATGCCTTCTACTTCGCAAAATTCCTTAACCTTCAGAATTACCCTTCCTGGCTTATGAAATGGATTGACTATGAGTATGGTGAAAAGAACTGCGTGTTTGCATGAAATAAGTAGATGGTAAGGGTTTTGGAGAAACATGGACAAATATGTCATGTCGTAGTCATGAACGTTAAAAACAATGAGGGAGTTAATTATGGACAGTTATGTGACAGAAGATGGATGGTGTGGCGGATATGCAGTATGATAGAGATTGCAATCAAATCAAATGATAATTTGTCATGGAAACATATGAATGCCCATTTTATACATACTCTATGTTCTAAACTTGCTATTTTAAAATAAATTTTTGCACTTTTACCTCTTGGAACTTATCCTTTTTGTTTTACTTTGATGTTGATCCACAGATACCCTTCTTAGCATATCAGTCTTCAAAAAAAAAAATATTCTTCAATTCCCTGCAATCAACATTTATTTGGAACAGAGTTGCGGAATGAGATATGGCTACAGAATCAAATTGCCTACGGAATGGAATTAGTTGCAGAACATGATAAAGATGAAATATGGCTATGGAACATGGATGTGAAATCAAATGAAGATGGAGTGTAATGAAAGGAAAATGTAATATAACAATGAAAGTGAATGAAAGTGAAGTGAAATGAAATGAAATGAATTTGCAGATTAGGCACTGCAAATGAATGTATCTTTATGTCACTACTTATTACAGAAAGAAAATATGAAATATAGGATGTCAGAAATCTCTGATTTTCACCCTATATTTCCTGTATAAGTAAGCCAATGAACAATTGGTTTTTAGACTTATATCTATCTATATATATATATAGACACACATCTACAAGAAAACTAAGTTAGTGGAGAAGAAGAATTCTTCTTCACCAACTTCATCTTAGTGTTATCTTGGAAAATTCTGATAAAATGCTCCCTTGAAATTGGCTTATGATATATCTTTAACCAATGACCATTTACAAGAAGAGGTACCTTTCTCTCATGTATTATCCTTATTCTCATTGTTCCATTATTAAATACTTATTCAATCTCATATGGCCCAAGCTAATGAGTCTAAAACTTCTCTTGAAAATATTTGAATTTTGAATCGAACAGAGGTGCCCAATCTCCTGCTTGAAACTTCTCCTTGATATACTTATCATGCCATTTAGCCCTTTGTTGTTGGACTAAACTAGTTCTTTGAACTGCATCTTTCCTAATTTCATCAAGCTCATTGAGTTGCTCCAATCTATGTTTTTGTGCTTCTGATAAATTCGGTCCCAATTGGACTGCCATCTTGAAGGTTCTGATTTGAAACTCTATAGGGAACAGGACTTGCTTCCCATAAACAAGCTCATAGCAAGTATGTCCTGTTGTGTTCCTCCATGTAGTTCTTTAGGCCCATAAGGCTTCAGGAAGCCTTTCTGCCCAATCTCTTCTTTGTAGATGTATAATCTTAGTGAGAATTCCTTCAATCACCTTATTGGTAGATTCAACTTGACCATTTGCTTGTGGATGGTAAGAAGTAGACTTCCTATGTTTTATCTTGTATTCTTCCACAAATATTTCCACCATTTTAGATGTAAATTGAGATCCTTGATCTGTCACTATTTCTCTTGGAACACCAAAAAGAGTGAAGATGTCCTCAAAAAGAAAATTAACTACAGATTTCTCATTAGAAAAAGGTAATGTTTTAGCTTCCACCCATTTGGTGACATAATCAGTGCATCCCAAAATATACTTCTTTTGTTTAGATGGAGGATTAATTGGTCCAACAAAATCCAAGGCCCACTTTTCAAAAGGTTCAATGAGTACCTGATTTTGTAGTGGCATTTCATCTAAAGGAGCATGTTTCCCTACCCTTTGACAGTTGTCACACCTTTTCACATACTCTTTGGCATCTCTAAAGATGGAGGGCCAATAATATCCTAAATGAAGGATTTTATAGGTTGTTCTGTTGTTAACATAGTGTCCACCACAAGGTTCATCATGTCATGCCTTGAGAATTTCAGGCATTTTATATTCTCGAACACATCTTCTGATCATGAAATCTAGACCTGTTTTATACAATTCATTAGTAATCCATGAGTAATTTGCACTTGTTTGAATGATTTTTTCTTTTCTCCTTAGGAAAAAAATGTGAAGGTAATTTTCCTGTGACTAAGTAATTTAGAAATATCTGCAAACCAAGGGATTTGAGTAGTTACTGCAAAAATATATTCATCAGGAAATTTATCTTCAACTGGAGTGTTATCTTTCATATTTGGAATTGTAGACAAGAAATCAGCAACTGTATTTTGTTTTCCAGGTCTATCTAAAAAAGTGATGTTGAATTCTTGTAGGAGTAATAACTATCTTGTAACTCTGCCATTAGTAATCGGTTTATTCATTAAGTATCTAATTGCAGAGTGATCTGTATGAACAAAGGTTTCGTAGCCTATTATATAATATTTGAACTTGTTGATAACATGAATAACAGCTAAGAATTCATTCAGTGGGAGTCAAATTCTTGCTTGTGTAGTAGATTGCATAAGGGACCAAATCTTTTTTTCCTAATACAGCTCCCAGAGTTGTATCTGAAAAAGAACAGGTTGTTTTAGAGCCTCTTGTAGGTGATGATTTTCCTCCAGAATTAGAAAATGAACAGTCTGTTGAAGAAGAGAAGTTTGTCCCCGATCCTATGGATGTGTATATTTTTTATATTGATACTATGGATGCCTCAAACATAGATTTTCAAGAACAAATTTATCTTTCTCTTGATGCGAATGAAAAACTTGATGAACATATTTTCTTCCTTCATCCTGACCAAAAATTGTGCATTGGAAAATGAGGGATGTTCTTGTATTTCTACTAACTTTCAAGACATGGTAATGTTCCAGATTATTGAAGACCCTATTGCAATTTTTTTGCAGCCATCTAGGGAGATGAATTTTATTGTATTTATGAATCATATACACATGTTCAGTGGACACTTGGAGTGGCCAATCTTTGTTTTTTTTGTTTGCTCAAGGAAAGTACGAGTAAAATTCAAATAAGTAGCCATTTGTTGGATTGGTTATAGTCGATGGATCATTACACATGACTGTATATACATCTTCAACAAATTGGAAGTTATCATCAAAAGTTTGAAGCCCGAGGAGAAGGCCATAAGGCTTCTATGATGAACTATTGTTTTCCTTTTTGTTAAAAAACTTGTAAAGTCAGTTTTTCAGTTAGTATGTTTTTTATAGTCAAGTCATTCAGATGGTCAGTTAGTTTTCAGTTTGAGTTTAGTCTTTGCATTTTGACTCCATGCCTAATGAACAAGGTTACTAGGTCTATGGTGTTCTTGACACCTCCAAGGAGTTTCCATCCCTAGCTGGAGCCAATGTTAGTGTAGTCAGTTTTGTCTATCACCAGTGATTGAATATGCTTTTGCCAAGTTTTGTTAGGGGTCTCAAAGTCAAATTTTATCATGTCACTAGGTTTTCAGAATAAAATTTGGTCACTGGTTAGTGTGTCTAGGGTTATTTCTGCTCCTTCAAGATTTCCATGTTTGGTCACTGTCATCACTCAGTTGCATGTGCCATCATTGAACAAATCATCATCATCATTTTAGTCATGTCACCATGGTCTTCATTCAACTCAGTGTCTCCACTAGGTCATTAGGGTTAGAGTCATCAAGGTTGTCATTTCATTCAATAAACTAGGAAATGAAGGAGTAGTGGTAGGGTATGATAAAAAATTTCTATTTCTAAGTGAAATTCAGTTTAGAATGATGTAATAAGTTATGTTTCAAAGTTAAATGAAAATTTTCCAAGCTACATTTATATCAAAAAGCAAAATAAAAATTATGGTGGGCCAACCTACCTTTACAAACTTGAGTTCTATGGCCTATAAAGACCATTTTTCTCTCATTCCTCTCATTCATCACATTGCAAAGGGAGCTATCATTGATCATAACTCATTTCCTCACTCATTTCATTGCTAAAGAGATCTCATTCATCATCAACCACTTCCTCAGCATTTTTATGGCCAAAGATATTCCAAAACATTGGTCTTAAGCTAAATCATTGCTTTTTCTGTGGGAAGCCCTCATTTTCATGTTTCAAGCCTACAAACCCTATTCCTATACATTGTATCCTCCCTCACACTCAAACACACCACTAAAACCCTCACACCCCCTCCCTCTCAATCCTAAATCCTTTTATACCTAAAACCTATCCCTACGTTGTGTTTTTGGTAGCCTTGATAGATGGGACTATGTACAAGTTCCCTAGCTCTATTCCCTCAATATTTTCACTTCCCTAAGATCCATAACATCCCTCCGCATCTGATAAATCTTTCCTACACCCATTCCTACTCCCTAACCCGTTAATCCTATTCCCTCATTCCCTTCCCCTGTTTTGCCCTCTAGGGTTTGCACTCATAAGTTTAGTATGGAGAAGGAAAGGAGGCCTTACAACAAGGGTGGGAAAAGGGAAAGGTATGAACCTATAAACACAGTATTTTATGCCCTCGCCACTCCCTGAGAAATGTTTTCAGCATGTAGGGTGCCTTGAGTTTTGTGAGCAAGTTGAAAAAATTCAAATATCATGCTAAGTTGACTAGTTTGTTTGCCACACATCTTAAGAAGGATAAAGTCACAATTGTAGGGATCACATTATCTATCTCAGTTGATATCATAGTAGCAACTACTGGCATACCCAACATTAGTGAAAAGTGGTTCAAAAAATAAGAGTTGGATGCCAATTTCCAACCCTACATCAAAGCTCATTGACAAAGAAATCAATGAAGACAAGAAATATCAGCTAAGTAGGGCAATGATCATCCGGAGAAACTCCTTGAAAAGGCCAACAGAGATAACAAGATACATAAAATCATGGCCCACCACTGTCAAACAAGGAATCATATTGCACAAATCAAGAAAAAGGGGTAAAAGAATGAAATTGTTGGCAAAAAAATCCTTGGATTTTTAGCCTATCATCCATATCAGCCAAGGAGAAAATTTTGAAAATTTTGGAGCAATTTGAATTTTTTATGAAATTTTGCAGGAAATGGCACACAGAAGCATTGAGCAGAGGCACGACCCTTTTTCCCTTGACATCGAATTGAAGTCTTTCCTACATGGATGAGTAAATAATGATGAGTACATGCCAAATCTCAGCTTATTTTTTCATAAAATCTTCCTATTCTGATGAGAAACTAAAAAAACCTCACCTTTTTCATGCCTCTACCACTAAATCTTGACTAGCCCAATGCTTCTGAGTAAGGTTGGAAAAATCAAGATTTTGAGTCCTTACCATGCATATTTTTTGGAGCTTGATGGCTCATTGGAAAGTAGACACCTGGGGCTACTTGACCTAGCTTTCAAAATGTATAATGGACTCCTAAAAGTATTCCAAAATCAGCTCTCAACAGGCTCAACCCTTTTGCTTGCTACTGTGACCTTTCTGGGCCTGGCACGACCCTTCTGGAGACACCTTGGGAAAATGAGTTTTTGGAGGCCTTCCCATGTGTCATTTTCAAAAATTCAAGATTTTCTGGAAACCAGACAGACAATGATAGTTTACCATTCTTTAATATTTAAATTTGACTTCAGAAAGGCACCTAAAAATGGCCTAAAACTTGGCGCTATGCTTCTGCAATTTTTTGAGATTTTAATTAAAATTTTCAATGTGTAATTTTTCAGAGTTTCTAGTTTGACTTTTGTAAAAGTCAAAATTTGAAAGTGGATGAATGTAAATGGTCAATTGTAAATGTAAATGGGTTACTATATGGGTAAATAGGTGTCTTATCCTCCATTTAATGCTTTGGATAAATATCTTGTGATAGCTAGATAAAAGAGGAAATGGTTGAGTAACCTCCCTAGTATGTAGCAGTGATCAAATAACTGCATGTATTTGAATTTCTTTGCTGAAAATTTGACCTCCTAGAGAGGATTTCGACTTCAGAGCCTATATGAGGCCTTTTGTAATCATTTTCAAGGTTTGGACGCAGTGGATTTAAGCCTTGAATGCTAGTGTAATTGAAAATTTTGCAACAACTAATACACAGAGTTTGGAGTTATTATAGTCAGATTCCTGTCGTATGTGTTTTAGCAGTGTTTTTCCTTCTGCGATCATAAGTTTGAATGTATTGTATCTTTCATTCCCATTTCCATGTTTCATGTGCTTTTTTCCTAATATAATAAACAAAATTCATTCATGCAATGCTCCGTTTTGGAGAAGCTTTCACATTATTGTTCATTTTTCTTCTGATATACACGAATTCATGAGACTCATGCTTGTTTATAAACCCTACCTATCTCCCATGTACACAATGACAACCCTAAAGTGCTAAAGTGTGTGCCTACCTTGCCCTATTACATCTTTGCAAATCTGAATCTCAAAGCCTAGACCTAGCTCCCTAGACCTAAGCCATCATCTAGCAAACAATCAAAATCAAATCAAACCCTGATCTAAACATATCTACCCTAAAATTCTTTATCTCTCAATCATCTTTTGACTCTAATTTTGATAGAGAGAGCCCTCTCTGGTTTGGTAGGGCTAGCTACCAGACTAAAAGCTTGGTCTGTGGTTACATCCATCAATTCCTCTCTCTCTGCGACATTGTGGAAGATAATAGATACTAAGATTCAACATAGGTAGCATCTATATCACCTCTCTATCAAGAATAAAACAAAGAAGCAGCAACAAAGACTTTAGTGAGGCCATATTAGCTCTGGTTCCAAGGTGACTTATGAGAAGGGAAATTACAAGTGACACAGGGGTGGTCACACTAATCATTATTAATTAAAATCAAATATCTAATTAAAATTACACACACATTCTAAATAAAACATTTCAGGGAAACCTAACAAAGGTTTCCCACACCCCTAGTAAACCAGTCGGTGTACTAGTGCACCACATTTAAGAGGATTCAAATTTTACATTTTCTTGCAAGAGATTAGCTAAATTCCCAAGCACATTGATGATAATTTGTTGATATAACCCCTTGAACACACACATGGTGGTGGTGGTGATGATGATGTCATCCATTGGGACTAAACTGCACACATGGCATGTAGGGCTAATCAAGATTTGAACCAACAATGTTGTAAGGAGTTCCTTATTAGTGTACACTCTCGCCAATCGATATACATCCTTGGGGTTTGATATTGAAGGAAAAAGGGGTGCGACATGATTCACTTATGTGTGCACATGTCTCAAGAGCATTTAATATAATCTTTGTAGGTGCAGCGACACATTCAAACACTACCTCAAGAAGCCACGTGGCTGAAGAAGAAGATCTTATAGGAATTGAACCTTACCCAATAATGAAAAAATTCTCACTCTCCACCACTGGATCCAATCTCTTTATATAATTATGAAAATCACTTTAATTTTCATTAATGAATTTATTATAAATATTAATGGTATTCCAAAAAAATTTAAAATAATATTACATATTTTAAAGCAATAATATTTTTCAAGATATAATTTATAAAAAAATTCTAAATAATTTTCCATCTTATTACCTCTCACTTAATTATCAAAGTTATACTAATTTATTCTTATTTTTAAAATATATTTTTTCAATTACATATCCCTCTCCTATCTTTATTAAAATTTAACTTTTGCAAATATCCAAAGTATACAAGAAATTCCTCATATACCTACAAATTTTAGTAAATCACTCATGCCTCAAGGACGTCATAGAATTCTTCAACTGAAACTAATGTGACTATTTCATGACTAATTATTATTTTTTAATAATTATAGCTACAATTTTTAGCAGGGTCTTCTGTCACAAGCTTGCTACTTGTTGTGTCTCTTCGATTATCTTCTATTGCCAAATCCTGATGAACCAGTGGTGAACCTACTCAGAAATTTCATGCTCTCGCGGCCTCAACAACAGCTTCCTTAGCTAACAACGGCCTTTGCATCCCTTCGTTCGTTTGGCGAACTTCCTGTGAACTTCCTCCGAACTTCGGATGAAAGCTCAAAGACAACTACTACCACAACAAACAATATAAATGCTTAAGGTATTCAATTGCGGAATGGTGTACTCATATTATTTCAGAATGGAATTTGGAAGATTTACAGAGGGAGATTCCTTATCAGAGATTGACTATCTTCGCATTTATCAGACTTTATGCTGTTCGCAAGGAACAAGAAATATCGAAGGCTACCTGGCGAAAGATAGGGTCTGCCTCAGAATATGACTAGACTCGGATACAGAGTTGAAAGACTTCTAAATGATTCTGCCACTTTAGGTGGTTCTCACTAGTGCTGAGCACACTGATGCACAGGCTCCCAAATCACCTAACGATTTGAGTTCTTCTCGTGATGTAAGCATATCAGGATGAACGTTGACAGTTGCAGAGCAGGAAAGGCCCTTGACACAATGACTCTCTAAGAATTGATCTAACTCCGAATGCCTCAACAATGAGCCTTACCCTGATTATATAGGAAATTTGAGGGGGAAAGCATTACTGTAGGCCATTAGTGGATTGACCGAAAGGTGTATGGAATCATTGCTTTCGGGTAATGCCAGAGTGACATCCACACAAAGATTCCAGTCTGGAAAAGTAAATCTTACGGAAAGTGATTCCATCAGAACAAGGTGGATACTTTTTATCAAAGCCCGTGAGAAATATAATCCGACAAAACAAAGTGGATGATTTTTGTATATCAAAAGCCCACGGGAAAAAATATAGTGCATGAATTTTTTACACAGTGGAGGCTTTAGCACAGCAAAGCCCATGGGAAATCTGGTCACAATTAAGCCCTTGTGACTGGTTCTCACTATTACACTATGGATGCTTTTAATCGGAAAGCCCATGTGAATTGTCAGAATACTGTTAGTTCAGCGAATCTAGTTCTTTTATACATCTGTTCATCCCAGGCTTTTGTATATATCCTGCAGACAATCATAGGTTTCCCTAGAACAATCTGATATTGTACTTTAGTTAAAACTATCGACTCTAAATGTTCTCTCATATATTCTTTGAGTGAATAGTTTATATTATGGGATGGTGACCATTTACCTTCTATCATATCTTTGACAGTTTTGTAGATAGGGTGAAAGCATTCTTCAAGATGTTGTTCAATACATAGATTACAATGGCTTCTGCAATATTGCTCATGCCATACTCGATCCATTGCAGTTCTCCTAACCCCATAATCACTCCACCAATTTCTGAACCTTTTGCATTGTTGATATCCCTAGTAGTGGCCAACTGTGCTGACTTTAGTTTTGTGTAATGTGTTCCTACTTTGTCATCGACATTGAGGAAGTCCCACCAAAGCTATTTGTAATCTGCAAAATTGTACGCAGTATCTGGAAAAATAATTTTTGGGTCATTTCTTGGCCAACAAGTAGCAGGCTGAGTTCGAAAATGTCCTGGCTCATTCCAAAGATCTCTTGTCCTGTATATGCAAACATATCTTTCATGTATGCCAGTGCTGGGTCCCCCATGGTACCATATGGTAGCAATATCATGAAAATTCTGTTCCAAAGATCTCTGTGTAATATCAGCATCTCTCTGTGCTTTATCATAAATCATATCATGAATCCACTTGCTTCCTTCAGGGTACACTTTCCTTTCTAGCACAAAGTGTTGGATGTCAGTGTGAGGTTGCAAGTTGGCATCCAATACCTTCGTATTTTTGAGTTACCAAGTGGGTTTCCAATTTCTTTTATATTCTTCCCAATCTTGATTATCTGGGATAGTCCTTAGTACCTCCTATCTTTGGTTCTGATCCCACTCAGTGACTATCATCATGACATGTTCTCGTGCTTCAATATATTCCCTGCTGAGAAAATCAGGGAGACTGTTTTATTTACCTTTAATGTGCTCAACTTGAAAATCAAAGTTTGCAAGAAGTGCTTGCCACCTGGCAAACTTTGCTTCTCCAGCTTTCTTTATGTCTTTTGTCAATACTTTCTGCAAAGCTTATGCATCATTTCTAAGTAAAAAAATGTTTATTAATGAGATATACCTCAAACTTACTGATCCAGTTCTATTGTGGAGTAATTATGTGCGGCTGGATTCCATACTCCAGATGCAAATTGAACAATTTTTTCATCATCTCCAACCTTCTTCTTTAAACTACCTCCCCATCCAACATTGCTTTAATCTAATTCCACAATCTTAAATGCAAGATCATCAACGACATATAAAATAGGCAAAGATTTTACCTTGGCTTTAATGTTATGCGCTAATTTTGTATGGACATCTGTCCAATCTGGAGGATTCTGCTTCAATCTTTTATTCAGTATCCTTCTGTCACTTGCACAGTCCTGATAGAAGTTGCTAACATAATTGAGGTAGCCTAAGAACCTTTGCAGCTGATTCTTATCTGTTATGACATTCGGAAATTTATCTGCAAATTCTAATGCATGTTTTTGAAGTGAAATCTGCCCATTGCAGATTATGTGTCCCAGAAATTTGATAGTGGTTTGGAAAACCTCTATCTTTTCTTGCTAAGCACTAGACCGTTATGCTTAACTAAATTCTTAAAGATATTTACATGCTTAAGATGATCCTAAACGTTTTTAGAGAATATCAACACATCATCTATATATACAATCAGCCAGTCAAATATGGCTTAAAAATATTGTCCATTACCTTTTGGAATTTTGATGGTGCATTCTTTAGCCCAAAAGGCATCACATTCCACTCATAGTGGCCTGCTGGTATGCTGAAAGTAGTCTTGAACTTATCTTTCTCTGCAATGGCGACTTGCCAAAATCCTACCTTCAGATCAAACTTACAAAAAATCTTAGCTCCTGCTTTCCTTCTGATTAAATCTCCTTTATGGGGTATTGGATAGGTATCATCTGCTAAGACTAAATTCAGAGGCTTATAATTAATTACTAACCTTGGGATGCCTCTGATCTGTTTAGCTCTCTTGTTCACATAGAACCCATAACAGTTCCAAGGACTGTTTGATTCTCTAATCAATTTTCTATTAAGGAGATGTTGAATCTCTTTTTCACAGAGATTTCTATATTCCTTACTCATAGGAATAGCTTGGCTCTTACAAGGTTTACCAACATATCCTTCCTTGTAAGGGAGTTCAACTGTATGCTGCTTTCTATGCCAAAAAGCATTGGGCTCCTCAGAGTAGCATTCTCCTTCAATTTGCTTTTTTAGCTCTTCAATTTTGTTTTTCACTTGAGGAAGTTTGAGCTATTCTTTTATTCTGAGTGTAGTCTTCAGATCTTTCAGAGCTGAAAATCTTTCTTCGGCTATGTCCAAATTTTGTACAATTTGGATCATTGTGGAAATTCTTGGGTTTGAAATGTATGGTAACTCAATCCTCTTTCTTGTCCCTTTGGATGTGGGGACTAATATGAAATATCCTGCTTTTCCTCCTTTGAACTTAAGTGAACCATGAGGCTCTACTGCTTCCAAAAAGACATTTCCAAGGATGCAATCGACTGGAATGTCAGCAACTGCAAATTTCCGATTAATACAATGATTTTCAAAACAGAGAGAAGCTTTGGGTATTTCGTATAGAAGCTTTTTGTTACCCAAACCTACCACTCTTCTTTCTGCAGCAACCCAATATTTAGTTGGAATAGTCTTTATATTGAGGATGTTTATATCTGCGCCTGAATCAATGAGCGCAATCATTTCAAAACATTTCCCCTTTGATACAGAGGTCAATTTTGACATGATGTTGCTGATAAGAGATAGTTAAAAGGCTCATCTCTTTAAATCCAAAGTTTGGATCTTTAATTCCTTCAGCAACTTGAACTTCTTGATTACTGCTATATTGAGTAGTATCCCATGGTTGATCATTTTCTGCTTCTTCTTTGGCCACTTGTTTTCCTTTCTTCAATTCTACAATCTGTGATTTCATTGTACAAATTTCTATTTTGAGATTGTGTATCTCATGACTCACTTCTCCTAGAGTGAGTTGTCTCACTCTGTCAAGTTTTTGTTGATGCCTTTGAAATGATTTTGTGTTCCTTTCATATCAAGCATCAATTAATAAAGAATTCTTACCTGAATTTTTTGAATTACTGGATTTTAGCTGATCCATGAATGTTTTAGTCAGGCGATTTTTCGTTTCTCCATCCTCCATGGCTCGTATCTGGGATAGAATGTTCAATTCATCTTCTTCAGTAGCAGCCATGAGAACTTTTTCTTTTTGGGGTTTGATTTTCTCCCCTTCTTCACTAGAGTCACTATAAGATTCTGAATCAGAATCATAGCGAACTTGACAGACACATTCTTTAGATTCAGAACATAAACACTATGAGGAATCATAATCTGTATATTGTTGTATATGAGCTTGTAGTTCTTCTTCAGAAGAAGAACTGAAAGAATCTTAAGAAGATTCTTCAATTTGGTGCTGCTAAGCTAGTTCTCTGATCACAACGTTGGGGCAGCTTTCTGGCTTATGTGTGTGAGAACCACATTTCATGCACTGCATTGGTCCTCTTCCTTCCTGCTTGACTTGTTTCCCTTTCTGAACAAAGGCTTCTGATTTCTTGCCTCTGTTTCTTTTTGAAGCTTCACCTTCTGGACATCTGGAAGAAGTATGTCCATTCTGTCCACATAACCAACAAGTAAGCTTATTCCATTTCTCTTGTTTTGCAGAATGCAGATGAATATCTGAAAGATTGTAATAACTCTGGTAATTTATTGATGCAATTCTAATATTTAATTATTTTAATTAGCATTTAAGTATGTAAACATGAACATACTTATACATTAAAAAAAAATGTTTGAAAGTGAATGGTAAAGATTTCACGGCACTATCGTTGAGTTTAATTAATAAAGAATTTAATTCTCCAAAGAAACTCTAGAGGATATTTTAATTCTTAAGGATAGGGATTTTGTGTTTCAATGTTTGATTTTTGGGAATTGATAGAAATAAAAAATATATATCATATAGAATTTAAATTTAATAATAACTTATTTATTTAATAAAATTTTATATATTATTAATTAAATAATAAATTAATATTTATTTGAAATATTAATATAAATTTAAAAATATTTAATTTTTTAATAATATAGATTTTTTAATTTTACATTAAAAATAATTTATTAAATGTCATAGCGTAATTTATAGATGAAATCATTTTTTTCCTCCAAATTGATGTCCACTCTAAATCCAACTATATAATTTCAAGAAAGTATGTGATTTTTTGTTATTTAAAATATATTTTTGAATACATAAATGGATTCGACATCTTCATAAACTCTTGGAGCATTCGAATTATACAGATCAAAGACTTTAAACTGATTTTTACCTTATTAAATCAAATATTACAATAATTAAATAATTAAAGTTATAATTATAATAAATTAGTTATTAAAAAATAGAATAATTTTCATTAACTTTCTAAAATTTGAATAAAAAATTAAGTTTATTAAATAATTATTATATATAGAGATAAATGAATTTTTAAAAATTTAATTAATATATTATAATTATAATGATAAGTATTTGATTATCCATTGTTATAGGCAAATCTTTCTGAATAGACTTTTATTAGGGTTGAAAGCGTAGTAAAATTTGATGTGATTTATCTGAAAGAAGTTTACCTTTAAATATAAGACACAACCTCCATTCTGAGTATTCATTATTATTTATATTTTTTATATAATTTAAATAATTATTATTTTGTATTATAAGCAAACTTGTAAATTTACTATGTACTTTCATGAAAAATAATTTTAAAGGTTTGCGAAACATTATAAATCTAGTTATGAGTTCAAGATGTTCAAAATTAATAATATCATATAACTATATAGATCAAATAATTGGTAAACTCTAATAGCCATTAACCATAAATACGCAAAACATTACTTCATATTTATCTCACAATGTAAATTAAAAAATATAATATAAAATTACTAAATTAGAGCTTCTTAATTATTATATTATTACTATTATTATTCTAAAAAGAATTAATATATGAGTTTAAAATATAAGTGTAGCCTATTACACAAATGAAATGACTTTTCGCTACAATATAATTTTTAGTAAGATTGTGAATTTTGATTATTTAAAATGCACTTTCAAATGAATAAATGGATTAACACCGTTAAAAACCCCTAAGTTATTTGATATTTGCAAATCAAACAACTTAAACATATGATTTCATATGATTTTTAAAAATATCTACCAAATTTTGAACAAAATTAACCAGAAAATGTATTTAAAAAAGAGTAATTTCCTCTATTAGTTAGACTAGCATTAAAAAAATATGTAAAAATATTCTTATTAATTGTGTATTATTCATTGAAAAGTAGCTACTAAACATTGGCCCAATTTTCTAAGGTATGACATGATATGTAATTGTGCCATTGATCCTTAGGCTCCCAAGTTTCATTCAAATAGATTCATTTTTTAACTTGTTGATTTTTGTATTTTGTGCTAGTAATACTTGAAAAAACATAATGATTGAAGAATCCCCTATCACAATAATGTAGGAAATTTGTTAAACTAAATCCACTCTTAGTCCTTGTAAGAGGGAAAAAATCCTTGCTTGATTTATTGTATATATATTGCCCAAGCTAACAATAATTCTTCATTTCTTTTGGATAATGATCCCCTCATTTCATCTCTATCATAAAGGATCCCTTCACACCTGCCACCCCTAATTACACTAATCATTATTAAAAGGTTAACATATTTGATTAAAATCACACACAATTTAAATAAAACATTTTAGGAAAACCTAATAAAGGTTATCCACAACCTTACTAAACAAGTTAGGCTACACATTTAAGAAGATTCAAGTTATGCATTTTCTTTGGATGCAATTAGTAAAATTCCCAAGAACATTGATGATAATTGGTTGATATAATCCCTTGAACACATACCCTTTCACACATCATGGTGATGATGATGATATCATCTATTGAGACCAACAATAAAATCTTGAACCTTTATAACATGAAGTAAATGTTCATTAGAGAAATTTTGAAGTCTACAATGGGCCTCCTAAGGAATATTATAAAATAATAGTGGAAATAATCAAATAAGATTAGATTACCTCGTGGAGTTTTGAATGGAAATATATATATATATATATATATATGTATATGTATATGTATATGTATATGTATATGTATATGTATATGTATATGTATATGTATATGTATATGTATGTGTATGTATGTATGTATGTATGTATGTATGTATGTATTCAACTCATATTTTCAACTTATCTCTATACTATTTTACTCAAATTTCAAGTGGGAGCACTCATTGGATGCATAATTTAATTTTGCATCCAAGAATTACCCATTTTGCATACTTTTGATGGACCTTACTACATGAAAAATATGAAATACATGAAAAAATGTGATTGCAATCACATTTTTCATGTAGTAGGGTCCATTGAAAGTATGCAACATGGGCACACAAAATTTAATTTTGCATCTAAGTATTCCTGATTAAAACTTCAGTAAAATCATAGGGAGATGAGTTTAAAAAATAGCTTTTTTTTGTTACTCAAAAAATGGTGAATCATCCTCCATGGTTGACATCATAATATTGAATCCTATTGGTTCTTATGAAGTTGATTTTTGTCTTGAGACCCATTTTTTTACCTCAAAATTTCTCTAATGAGATTTAGTATATTGATTCTAAGCTCAAGTCACTTGTAAATAAGATTATGGAGCTCACATTTTTTTATGACTAGCTGAATCAACAACTAGGTCAAGTTCATACTAATGTGAGATAGGGTCAATTATGAACAATACCACTATAACCTCTAGGTATATTGACACTACACCACACATGGCACACAAGGCTAATCAAGGTTTGGACTAAAGATACTCACGTGAGATAGGGTCAATTATGAATGTTGCCACTATGACACTAGGTATACCGACACCACCCCACACATGTCATACCAGGTTAATCGAGGTTTCAACGAATGATACTCACATGAGATAGGGTCAATTATGAATGCTACCACTACAACCTCTAGGTATATTGACACTACCCCACACATGCAACATAGGGCTAATCATGGTTTGAACCAATAATGTCGCAAGGAGTGCCTTAACAGTGCACCCTCTCACATGGCACACAAGGTTAATTGAGGTTTGAACCAATGATGTCACAAGGAGTGCCTTAATAGTGCATTGTATCACGCATTGATCTACACTGTCATGGATTTGATATTGAAAGACAAAGGGGTTTAATATAATTTTTCTATGTGTAGCAACACATTTAGCTACTAGCTTAAGGTGCTTCCATGGCTTTAAACTAGGCCATCATGAGAATTGAACTTTTCCAATAATGAAAAACTCTTTATTCTTGACCATTAGGTCCAATCCCTTTGTGTGATTATGAAAATCATTTCAATTTCATTATAAATGTTAATAAATTACAAATATTTTGAAAATAATATTATATATTTTAAAGATTTGTTTTCCAATAAAATAAATTTTAAAAAACATGAAATAAATTTAAATATTTTGTCACTCTTGATGATTGCATCTAGAGACATATTCCATCCAGTACAAAAGAATGGATCCAGCATAGAGTGATGTTGTAATGTTCTGTCTGTAAACGTTTTGACTTACAGACAATTTGAATTAGACAAATACATAAAAAGTAAATATAAAATAAATAAATTATTTAAAATAATATTAATTAAAATAAAACTAAGTTAAAAAAAGTAGATAGGCTTCTTACACTATGATGGATAATACCATGGGCCAATTTCATGGCTTATCAATACCATGTGTCCAAAGAAGAAATATATATATTTTACCATAACTCTGAATCTAGGATTGGGAAGGATCAAGTCTCTTGAAGTGCAAACCTCTTTTATAGTGTGAAGAAATCTCTTGAGGTGCAAACCTCTTTTACAGTGTGATCTCTCTTAGCATTTGGTCAATCTGTAATTAAGATAATTCTAGACTAATTTACTAAAAAAATTGATAGATCTATGATTAAAATTATTCTATATAAATTTACTACAAATTTTTTGCACTTAAATGTATAAAAAATTTAAAGAAGTTGTTTATTTTTTTTTTTTACATAAAAATAAAAATTAAATTTTTAACATAATGTACAAATTTAACTTTTACAACTATCCAAAGTATACAATAAATTCTAAATTCCTCATACACCTAAAATTTTTAGTAAATCACTCATTTATGAGAGGACGTCACATAATTCATCAACCGAAACTAACTTGACCATTTTTTAATAATTACAACTTATCACTAAAGGGTCAAAAAAGTCTACAATATAAGTTTGGTAATTTAGTGACCATGAACATACGTATACATAAAGTTTTTGTTTGAGAGTGGATGGTGAAGATTTCCCGGCACTATGCTTGAATTATTTAATAAAGGTTTTGATTCTACATAGAAACTCTAGTGGATATTTTAATATCTCTTGGATTTTGTGTTTGATTTTTTGTTTGTTTGACTTTGTGGAGATTGATAAATAGATTTATATATATATTAAATAAAATTAAAATTTAATCTTATCTTTTAACCATTCAAATTGTTCTTAATTTATAAATAATTTCTTTATTTAATAAAAAAATAATATTAATATTTTTATTATATAAATTTAATTTATTTATTTTAAAAAAATATATTTTTATTTATTGTAGTAAAAATTTTAATATTTTATTAAATAAATAATAAATTGAATATTTATTTTGAAAATTTTAAGTCTTAAATTTTATATATATCTAATGATAATGATTAACTTCCTTTAAAACCAATGTGGTCTATTGAATTTCAAGAAAAGAAAAAGAATCTAATTATGCTTCTTCAAAATGTTGTTTCTATGGTTAAAATGAAGGGAAACAAGTTTCCAAAAGGAATCTAATAGTGATTCTTCAAAATGTTGTTTCTATGGTCAAAAAGAAGGGAAGGGAAAGAACTGTTCCAAAATCATTATAGTTGGGTTGACTTAATAAGTCAAGAAGATTGGAAGTGGGGTAGATGCTAGGAAATTGAGAGCGGATGTGAGTAAGAGTTAGGTAGTCTAAAAGGAAATGTTTTTCATCTTCTACCCTCTTAGTGTTGCAAATGTGATAGATTCTATCGTCCCAGAGAGTCTTGGGAGTAGACCACCACTCTGTTTCACTTCGAAGCTCATGAGAATAAGTTCTTATACTAGAAATGTTTAATTCTGGTTATCGAGGGTGGGGTTGATCACCTCCTCATAGCATATTAGCTTCATTTTACCCTCCAACTCCTTATCATCCCACAACTTGTCCTTAAAATTGGAGGTAATAGTATCGTTGACACTGTCCTTGCTTCCCATGATGATCTCTTCCTTAATCCCCCAATGGTTGAGCCAAGACTGGGCATCCTTATGCCACTCACGCTTGAGGTGAAGGTAGGGGTTTTGACTAAAGTTAGAAGCAATTTTTGGGAGCCTCTTGGATTCCATGTTGTAAATATTCTTCTTATACATTAGATGTCTAAGCATAGTCGTACTTTCAATAGGGGACAAGCCATATTTGATTAAGAGGATAGGATAGGGAGTATTTCCCTTGATCTTGAGATTGTAGGTTATGAATTTCTTTTGAATCATCTCAATCTTTCTCAACAACTCTCTGGATATACTGCAACCCCAAACTTCACATCCGTATAAGACAATAGGGGTGACGAGAGTCTCAAAGGAACCTTTTTTAACTCCAAATGCAAAGATCGACCGACTTACAATTGTTTTCAAGCTCATAATAAGCTTTCCAACCTCCAATAATCCTTTTCTCGTTGCTATAATTCTAGTTGAGCTTCTGAGGAAAGTCAATACCCAACTATTCATAAGAATAAACCTCCTCTAAGCAATTGTTATCATAGACGAAACTAACATGGGTGATCTTTTTGGATTTAACGATCATTACTTTAATCTTGATGAATTAAATTGTCATACCCATCTTGGAGCAGTACTCATAGTGAGTCTTAAGCTGCTTGTTTAGGTCATCATGGCTTTTTTCAAGAAGAGTGATATCACTAGCATAAAGGAGAAGAGTAATGATTATACCAGCAAGCTTGGTGCCCTTGCAACCTGTAGTTTCTAGACACTCCTCTAGCTTATTGATGTAAATGCCAAAAAGGGTAGGGGATAGGGGACACCCTTGCTTAACCCCAATATTGCATTTAATATCTTTAGACCACTCTTAATTAGTATTGAACTTGGCAACGACAGTCTCGTAGAGGCGGATCACAACAATCCTCAGTTCAGGAGGAATCGTGATCTCTTCAAGTCTCTCCTGGAGCTTATCTCAAGAAATAGTGTTGAAAACTTTTCTAAAGTCCACAAAACAACAAAAGAGATAAGCTTTACTATTTTTACATTCCTCTATAATGATCCTGAGAGTGACAAGATGGTCGATAGTCAAGTAATGTCTCCTAAAACCAGCTTTCCCTTTAGCTCTTTACCATGGTTTTCGAGCCAAAGGCTAAGCTTCTTTTCCAAAATGAGCCGATATAGCTTGGCTAGGATATGGCTAATCACAATGGTCTTGTAGTTAGAGGGAATGTTTTTATCCCCATATTTAAAGATAGGCACAATAAGGCTTGGCATCCAAAGCTTATGGAAACCGTGCTTTACAACCAAATTGAGAATCTTGTGGAGATGAGGAATGACGATAGATCTTCCCATTTTAAAGATCTCTGATCTGGATTTAAAGAGGAACGCAATAAAATACAGAGATAACCATAAAGATAGATATGCAGCGGAAATAATCTTTCATTTCATTACTGTAAAATACTGAAATATGCTTACAACCAGAAATGGAAATAAACCAGCTAGGGCGATGGTAGCTTATCACTGAGAAGAGATGTGGTCGCTACATGCCTCTAAACTGTGTTACAATGAGGCTCGAAGGCCTATTTATTGTTGGGAAACAATGGAAAACCCTTCACATTCCAAAACCTAACCCTAGAAGATGAAATGCCAAATTGTGGGCCCCATTTTTGGGTAAGTTGGTACATCAACTTCCTGGGGTCGCGAATTGGTCGTATTATCTCTATTTGACGCGCACGATAGCCCGTTGGAAAGATCTCTCCATGGATTGTGACGAAAAAGACGATTTTATGTTAGAGAAATCGTTGGCGGTAGATTTCCCAAAAAACATCGTTTAGGGCCTCAAAACGGCTCTGGCAGTTTAGGACTGGAAAAATGCTAAAAATAATAAACTGTGCCATAATTAAGGAAACTGAAAAAACTGAAAGAGACAGTTGTGGGGATCCAAATGGGATAGGTGGGTGGCCACCAACATCCACCTAGATCATTCCTCCCCCCTTAGGAAGCAATGGTCCCCATTGCATTGAGTTCCTCCCTCAGATGAGGAAGCTTCAGCTGAGCTGGGTCTCTAGTGAGCTGTTCTGCAATCTCTAATGTGTCCAGAAATGGTGGGAAGCATGGTCGGTGACGGTCCACATTGAACACTCGGTGCAAGTGAAGGAATGGAGGAATGTTGTGCTTCCAAGCATTGTTGCCCGTAGCCTTGGTATTGGTGTAAGGACCATGTCTGAGTGGTCTAAGTTTCTGATGGGTTCTGGCAAGGCGTTCTCTCTACAGATGCAACCAAAATTTGTCGCCCACCTGAAACTTGTGTGGTACTCCTGTGGGTGAGGAGAAGTTGTTCATGTGTTCTATCATGACCGTATCCCTTTGCTGCTGTTGCTGCGTGGAGGAACCCTTTGTGGGGTTCATGGATGTAGCAACGATCTTCCCCTTACTTTGGGAGTGAACCAGATAGAAAATGAATTTCCTAGTCTGGGAGATGAGCTTGTTGCCTTTCTTGGCAGTCATCAAAGAGGTCGTTGTAGGTGGGGCTACCTCCAATATCCTGTATAATGAATTATCCAAAGAAATAATGACAACGTAAGGCCTTGACTCATACACAGCATGTCGCCTCCACAAGTATGGCTGGCCTAATAGTACATTGCAAACATCCAGAGGTGTAACATCACACAATACCTCGTCTGTGAAGTGCTTGATGCTGTAGGGAAGGCGGCACTGCTGGTGAACTTTGAGATCTCGTCCTTCGTGAAGCCACCCGATACTGTAAGGCTGCGGGTGTGGTGTCGTCGGTAGGCCCAACCGTTTCATGACCTCTGGTGAAACGAGGTTATTTTGGCTCCCACTGTCAACAATGAATTGTAGTGGTGAACCCTTCACCCACATTTATGAGTGGAAAAGGTGTTCCCCCTCCTCTGGGTCTTCAGGTTCATTCTTCTGGATCTTGGCAGTGGCAACAGTGGTGCTGGGCTGCGCATCAATGATCTGCTTCCCTTTGCCATTCCCCTTGTCGAGTTCTGGCTCAGGGTTGGAACATGTATCTGATTCAGAAGCCTTCAACTCGACTACCAACGGCTGCTTGGTCCGACACTCACTTGTGTTATGAGTGGGACTCTTGTGGAACTCACACCACTTTCCTGTGTCCTTCTTTGGCTTCGTGGTGTTGTTCTTTTCTTGCGGCTTCGATGGGTTGTCTTGGGTCACCCCACCTTGGTTTTGTCCTTTGGGCTTCGGATTTACAGATCCAAAGTCTCGCTTCTTTTGTTTGAACTTTTGCTCGATTTTGACAGTGTATCGATATGATGTGCCAAGTGAGGAGATGTTCAAGAACTCCATCTCTTCCTTGATGTATCTATGTAGGCAGCCGCGGTATTTGAGTACCAGATGCAGCTCAGAATCTTTGATGCCCAACTGTGTGCGAAGGGTGTGAAAAATGTTTGTGAACTCTGGCACATCTTGGTCTCGCCCCTGCAGCAGTGTAGTCCATTTGATGTATTTGTCCTCACAACTTTTGATAGGGTAGTACTGCTCCTTGATGGCATACCGAAAGTCATTCCAAGTGGGTGTGACCGAAAATAGTGAGCCTGTACTTTCATCCTTCTGCTCACAGTAGGTTTCCCACCAGTCCTTGACGTGGGGGGCTGCTTTGAGAAGAGCGAAAACAATCTTTTCACGACTTGAAAATTCATGAACAGAAAAATACCCATCTAGCAAATTTAACCATTTATCTACGACATCTGCATCTATTTGACCCTCAAAGATGGGGATTTCAAAGTTAACATGTACCTTAACTGGTGTGGCGTTTCCAGAGTAGCTGTTGGAAGCCGATGTGTCACCTCTAGGTCGCCGCTGAAGGATCTGCGCAAAGCTATCCATCATTGTATTCCTTTGCCACTCGAGCGCTTCTTCGAGCAAGATTCTGATAGGATCTCCTGCCCCCTCGTCTTTCTTCTCATCCACAATTTGGTCGTATTATCTCCGTTTGACGCACATGATAGCCCATTGGAAAGATCTCTCCGAGGACTACGATGGAAAAGATGATTTTTTGATAGACAAATAACTGGCGGTAGATTTCCCAAAAAACGTCGTTTAGGGCCTCAAAATGGCTCCGAAAGTTTAGAACTCAAAAAACAGCTAAAAATAGTAAATTGTGCCATAATTAAGGAAACTAAAAAAAATGAAAGATACAGTTGTGGGGGTCCAAATGGGATAGGTGGGTGGCCACCAACATCCACCTAGATCAATCTCAACTTTGTATCCTTCAATATCTTTAGCTTTCCTATTAGCGAACTTATTAATCCCAGACTCAACGTCTTCCAGAGAAAATATATCTTCCTTAATAGGAGTGTTTAAGATGGTGCCCATGGTGTCCAGAGAGTCATACAAATTCTTAATATAGCTATCCCAATTTTCTAAGGGGATAGAATGATTATCTTTAGTTTTACAAATAAGCACATTCTGCCAAACTCTATGGGCGCAACTTTAGAAAGGTGGAGAAGATGCTATTGTCTCTTATTAATTTATGACCTCTTCTTCCTTTTGATGAGAGCTTTGTATATACTTATATTCTGGAGCTTAATGATTTCATTAGGAGCATCTCTGATTGCTTTCCTCGCAATTTATTAGTTATAACTTATTAAAAATTGTGGAACATATCTCAAAAACGGTTATTAAATTGGGCTTAACCATTATAAAGTGTACTACATTAAAATAATTAAACTATATAATAATGAATTAATTGTTTTTATAGATAAGAGAATTTTTTTTGTGAATTTTTTAAAAATCAATATAACAATATATTATATATTATATTATATATATATATATATATATATAATGGGTAATTTTTCTATTAGAAAATTTGTTTGCATCAGATTTCAGTGATTTTTGTTGCCTCCATGTTCGAGTATATCAATAACAACAAAAAAATCCTCTACAGCCTTTTTGGACTATGATTTTAGATTGAAATCTCTCGTATTATCTATAAAATTTTCCCAAAAGTTTAACATACTTGCAGTACATAGACAAACATAATATTTAAATATGTCAGGAAGGCCCAACTTCAGCTTTCTGATCCTAGATCACGTCTTTGTTGTAGGATGAACTAGCTCTAGTTGCAGCGTAACCAACCTCCTTTGTCTAGACTTGTGTACCAATATCCACATTGCCACGCTTGGAACCTAGGTCACCAACAAAAAATTATTTTCCACTGACATTCATTTTCCACATGAGCAACTTAGACTCTAAACTAGCAAGCATCCTATCCATTCTCGTCTACAACCACTCATATTTTTTCTTCAATAAATTAAATCTCACTTCCTTCTCACCTTATACAAGCTCCAACCTTCTACTTTTAGAGTTCAACCATGGTCGTCAACACTTTAAACAAATTCTCCATTAATTAATTCCATCATTTTAGCTCTAAATCAAGAGCTCGACCCTCAACGACAACCATATTTACACTCTCTAGTTTCAAGTTTTGAAGGCATTGGACACACCAAAAAGCAGAAGGGAGAAGCGAGGATAAACCAAAGGAACTCTGCAAATTTAACATTTCTTCTACGCACCTATCGAGATAGGTCTCAAGAGGCTGCATTAATCCTAGATATCCTTAGATTAATAAGCTTTCAATAGGAGAGGGATCTGTCATACACATAAAAACCAATCTAGAGGAATGGCACAGAGCAATAAAGAATGACACCATGGGTAATTTTGGTCAAATAAATGACTTGAAAGAACCCATCAGATCCAAATTAAAACAAGTCCTTGCACCACACCGCCTGTCCAGTCTATAATAAATGAAAAGCAGAGGAAGGGATGTGGAGTAATTATTCCCTCTATGTATTAGAAACAACTTGTTGTCTATGCCCTTTAGATGAGACACTTTACTCCACACAAATATTGAAAGCAAGCCTTTGCATTCAGTGATGCTCCCACAAATCAAGGAGTGGCTAAAAACGATGGTTCACCCATTCTAAATAGCACATAGAATTTGAACTAAGGGATGTGGGAAGATACCCCTTGAATATTATTATATTATAATATCCCTAGCTCACGCTCTGCTCTGCGATTGACTAGTTTATCTGCATCTTCGTTTAAATGCCCGAGGATGTGGAAGAGAGAAATTTCTTCAAATTTTCTATGTGCAATGCAATCATATTCATCATAACCAGGGAGGAAGGACCTCTTTCAGATTTTGCCTTGGAGATCAACCTTATGACTACCACTAAATCCCCCAGAAACATTAATCTCCTTATTCCTTTTCTTATAGCTATGTCTATACATTTCCATCATGCCAAGAGTTCAACTTGATTATTTGTTGTTGGACTCAGATCCCAGGAAAATATAACCTTTGATTGTTCTTCGAGATAGAATATCACATCTCCAGCTACTTCCACCTTTTAATTTTCAAAATATTTATTAAAGTTTCAAATATTTAAAAAATTATAAATAATATTTTATTCACTTTTTACCATAATATTATATGATAAGTATTTAAATTAATCATTTTAATTTTTAATTTTTGTATAATTTTAAAATTAAATTATTATTTTTTTGGTATGATGAGAGAAATTGGTAACTAATCTGGTGTTATACTAGCATGACACAAGGTTGATTGTGAGAGCTAACAATACAATCTCTAGTTAAGGGATAGACATGTGAGAGTCCAAACATCCATAACATTCTAAATTAACAAAAACTAAGGCAACCATATAAAATAAATAGGTGTTGGTAAACGCATGCGTACATCAATACATAATAAGCAACAAAATATTTATTTCATGATACTTCTCATATTTTTTTTGCTAAGTAAAGACTGAACTATTGAATTAAAAAAGGGAAAAAAATATTTCCAAGAGGTATACACCTCTGAGAGCCATGGGTCAGCTCTCTGTCAAGAAATTCTCATTACAACTGATATTTCTGCTTGTAAGAGCCAGAAAAAAAACAAAACCCCAAAAAGAAATGTCTTGAACAGAAATTGTCCAACCTGGACCTATTAAACATGACTAAGACAGACCAAAAACCCACTAGTAGGATCAGACCACGAGATCTGAGACAGGGGACCGAGTTTACATAGCTGCTAAGCTTCAGAGAATGCAAACTATCGAGCCTGGACTGAACAAAAAAGACAAAAGGAAGCGGTTCGCCTGAGTACAGGCTTACCCCAGAGAAGTCGGTGGTCATTTGCTGTTGCCCTTCTTCGCCTCAGCTTCGCGAGCCATTACTCTTTGCTTCCATTCTTCAGCTGCCTGGATTGGGTCTGGCTCCCAAGAAACTTTGACTCCAACAGGGACGTCCGCGATGCTGTCATAACCAGGAGGCAGCTTGAGATAAAGTTTATAGTCCAGCGAGTCTTCCTCTTCCTCAATTTTCAAGCCACTGCCAGGGGAATCCGTCTGAGTCTTCATAGTTCCTTCAGCCGAGGTCATTGGAGCTTTGCGTTTGAGGCTGCGAAGTTCTTTGGCAGCTTTCGCCTGCTCTGCCGAGTAAACTTCAGTGCTATCTCCCTCCATTCGGCTCTGAACCTCTGGATTGTAGAAGGTGTTCTAAGCCTTGGAAGGATTATATGAGGTGGTGGGCATTTTCTCCCCTGAATCATGATTGCTACTGTCCTCCGCCTCATCCTCCTCTTCGAAGATGACTGTAATGCGGGCTCTGACCACTGGTTTGTTTGTCCGGCGATGGTAGCAAAGTGTAGCAATTTGAACAACGTTATCCAAATCCTCGGAAGGCGTTGAGGCACCAGAGGGAGGCGAAGCGCACGCTAAGGGAGAAATCCTCTTTGGGCTGGTTTGTCTTCTCTGTTTTGTGCCGCTGGACTGACTTGAGTGACCTCCCCTGCGAGGCGTCTTATACCCACTGCGAGGAGCCATGAGGAGCGTAATGAGCTCTACACAACTGAGCAAACAGAAATTGACTGATCTATACCTGCGACGAGTCCTGCAAATACCGTTATGGATAATCCCCTGCACATTCGTCTGAACTGAGTGCACAATCCTGAACACTGGGCGAGAGATGTCGACGCGGATGGGAATTCCGCTTGCAGAGTTTCCCGTAACAATTCCCTGAACCATCGCAGAATTAAAACCGGAGCCGGCTCGCATACCTGAACCACAGTTTGTATGCGCCATGATAAATGCTCTGGCAGCAGAACCTCGATAATACTCCTGTCTTGAAGGGCCTTTAATGCCCCTGAATGTACTGGCACCCAGAACCCGATCAAAAACATGGAGACCACCTGGCGAGAGAGTGAGGCCATGTGGCTTGAGCGTGGGGTGTAATGGCATTTCAAATCAAGCCTTAACACCCGCATCCGGGTATGATACTTCTCATATTACCTAATATTAAAAGATATCAATAAAATAAACTAAATTATAACTTTTATAAATATCTCTTGCCACTTTACACTAAATACAACTATTTCATAAATGCCACAAAAATGTCAATTAGAACATGTCCCACTCATATGAGTATGAGGAGATAAATTGTTCACCAAATGACCTTAACTAAGATCTTTTGACATTTAAATTATTGTTATTATTATTAATTATAAGAATACTACTAGAATATTTTCTCAAGATTAAATTTTTAACATTCATTTATTGATAATAAAATTAAAATTCAAAAAACCTATTCCAAAATACACACATTTATTTATTTTAAATAATTTTACCTCCCTCATATCCATTCCCCTCACTTTTATCCATTCTACAAAACCTCTTGTTGCACAGAGAAGCTCATTTTACAGTCCACTATGAGTGGATGTGTAAGTTTGTCCATCCATCTGTGCCCTTTTATTAAATAAAAATATAAAATTATCTCAATAAAAGGAGTGTCTAATGGACTTTTGGAGATCCGGTGCGGAAATAACAGATTATAAAAAATATGTTATGAAAATTATTAATAAATTAATATATTGTAAAAATAATTAGAAATCAAAAAATTTGAATAAGATGTTTAAAATTTGTAATTTTAGAAAATATTTCACTAAGATATTTAAATAAACTCTCTCAAGAAGTTGGCACGCGAGCTCTGATCTTTAAAGAAATCTGTGAAGATTCTGAGGCATGTCCGGAGTCAATTAAATTTCTTTTGTGAGTTGTGTGGCCAAAAGTCCATGGTGATTGCGTAGATGATGGAGAGGGTGAGTGCTATTTCATGGACTATAGCATCATTAATGCTATAGTCCACGTAACCAGGAGAGCTCATCGCATGCAGGGATGCATGGATGCACATTGATTCACTCACAATACAATATACGCATTAATGATAGGCTAATTTGAAATTTGATTTTGAATTTATTTACCCGCTCATTCGATGTTGGAATTTGAATTTATCTACCCGCTCAACCGATGTTCTTAGCAGCTACTATAAGGAGAACATGTTGTTTATAATCTACACAGAAAGTTTCTTCAGCATCTGCGTGTCTTTTTAAAGCAGTCGGCACTCTGGTTTCTCATTTTTACGATAATAGCAGTTATGAATTCTAACGCTGTTCATGAGAAGGTGTTGAAGCTTCTGTGTGGACTCCAACGAACTCTAAGGCATCCACTCTTACGTTACTACTAGGCAGCCCATCTCGGTGCTATGCCTAAATATTTTTACGAGAGCCAGCTGTGGGATGGAAGGACGCTGGAAGACTTTAAACTTCTGCTAAATTTGGCTATGAGTGCTTTTGCAAAACATCACCTCTTCGACGATCGTTCAAGCCTGCTAGAACATAGAACTGGCTGACCAGTGCTTGTTCTCCTAAATTGCCCACAAGCTGAGTCTGTCTTTGCTACAGTGTTCAAGTTACAAACACTGAATCAAATGTGGAGGCTGTGGTTATTCTATAATATGTTCGAGTATATAGATAGATTAAATATCACGTAAATTTATTTATGTATTTCTGCAGGGTTGTGGTTTATTTTTGTATATGCTTTACTATTGCTGCAGTGAGCGCGCACTGGTGACATTTAGGAGTTTTTGTTGACTGATATATCTATATGCCGACTTCCATGATACTCGTTTTTCTTGACTGATATATCTAGCTTCCATGATAATGCCACTGAAGTTTAGTTGGGGATTCTGAAAACTCAACAGGGTATCAGTCAAACAATTTTAATAGTTGAAAGGGTAATGATATTTTTTATTCATATTTATATAGGTATTATTTTATTTTTATTTTGAATTGTAAAATAAATTCTATAAGTAAATGGGTTATTTTGGAAATATTTTAAGAAAATGTATTTAAAAATTAATTTCTATTTGAAAAAAATTACATTATTTATATAAAAATATTTATCATATAAATTGATTATTATCAAAATATTTATGATTCAAGCAATGTTCTTAAATGGTATATTAGCTAGTTTACATTGAGTATCGCATGAAACATTTTACATTTTTTTTTTTTTATAAAAAAATGTAATGTATTATAATAAATAAGATACATATGGAAATTTGGTATCCCTAAGTTAGTTAAGTGGTTAGTGAATTACTTTAAATGGTTAACTGTTTTGAATTTTATATGGCCAGTATTGTGAAATCTATTATGTATATATACAAACAATTTTAATTGTTGAAAGGGTAATGATATTTTTTATTCATATTTATATAGGTATTATTTTATTTTTATTTTGAATTGTAAAATAAATTATTTAAGTAAATGGGTTATTTTGGAAATATTTTAAGAAAATGTATTTAAAAATAAATTTCTATTTGAAAAAAATTACATTATTTATATAAAAATATTTATCATATAAATTGATTATTATCAAAATATTTATGATTCAAGCAATGTTCTTAAATGGTATATTAGCTAGTTTACATTGAGTATCACATGAAACATTTTACATTTTTTTTTTTTTTATAAAAAAATGTAATGCATTATAATAAATAAGATACATATGGAAATTTGGTATCCCTAAGTTAGTTAAGTGGTTAGTGAATTACTTTAAATGGTTAACTGTTTTGAATTTTATATGGTTTCTATCTCCAAAACAAATGCATTTCAAGCTAATGAAATGGTACATGGTGCTAATTATTATTCTAAAAATGTTTATCCAAATGAATTTTAATTTTTATTCATATCTTTTTCCTTTTTTTCTTTTTCCTACTTTTTTAACACCCCATATAATAGGTTTTACAATGCACATTTAAATTTCTTTTGAATGAGACTTCTTTTTCTTATTATTGGCTTGATTTATTTCTAAACTCTATCATAGGGAAACATAGGCAAAGTCTTCTACCCTATAAGTTGGAGAACCACATTGACCTCTATCAAGGAGGTGCTCTTCCAAATGTGTCATTTCATAAGACTACCATGATTCTCATCTCACATGATATTCATCTAGCATTTGAGATTGAGATGGATTCTTGTAAACATGCCATATGGGTGGTATTAATTAAATGTTCAAGATCCATCACCAACATATGTATATATTGGTTTAAGTAGTGAACATTCACTACAATATTTACTCAAGAAATAAACTATTGTTCACAATGATAATAAGCACCTTGAAATTCCACAAACATAGAATAGCATTATGATGAATGTTACGTGAAGTCAATCACTTATTTGTTAGTATAAATTAAACATCATGATTAATTACCAAAAGGAAAGCACAAATAATGACACTGATCTCCTATCATGGTGACTATCAATTGAATTGATGATGGTTTTGCAATTTAATACTATGGTTTAAATGTTTTCAAATAAGCTTAATTGTGTCTATACTTTATATGCATATACAAATTCTATGGATTTTTATGATAACAACAAAACATGAATAACTATAAGACAACCTAGAAAAAAAAAGCATTTTGTTAAAGTTGAATTCTGTTTGTGCTACTTCAAGATTTCACATATTACCACTATTGCATGAGGAACACCATTCTCAAAAATATCAAACATGGTCAATGGGGTCTAGCATGGGTGGTTAAAGTAGTGTGTGATTTTCCTTTGTATCTAAGTTTGATTACCTATGAAGTACATGCTTGTTTCTCATGGCTAATCTGCCTCCACAAGGAACCACTTCATATGGATGGAGATCAATGCACTTTCTGGTAAATTTGGGAAAATATATCATCCCTAGCCATGATCAATTAGATTTTTTTTCTCATTTACAAGTTATATGTTAAATTTACATTCTTGGTGAATAAATTTCAAACAAATAAAATATTAGGAAACTTTGGGGTGGAGAAGAATACCATACTATAAATATATTTCTTATTTTCATAGATGACACAAATGGTAACCACATTTTTCAAATATTGTTTTCCTGAATAACATTTAATTCAATAATTTAAAAATTGTGAAAATTTCTTGGAGTTATATTAATGAGAAAACGGTGGGAATTAATTTTAATATATTTATTGGATGTTTGTTGACCATTAATAGGGATAATGACTATCTTATCTTTGTTGTGGATCACTTCAATGAAATTATCATGATGATACCATATAAAAAAATACTTTTAGTCCATTATGTATAAAAATATACTTTTAATGCATTACGTCAAATACTTATTCTATGATAAGGTGTGGATGTATTTTTGTTTACCATTAATAACTGTAACATGATTATGAGAATAGATGATAGAACTAGATTTCATCAACATTGTTGTCATTAAATAACACCAATAAGAAGAAGTGTATCACACGTGAGAAATACCATTACACCAAATACTAATAATAAAAAATATAAGAAAGAAAAAAAAATGGTTTCCGTATATGCGCACAGTTTCCGTATATGCGCACATCTTCCGTATATGCACACATCTTCCGTATATGCCTAGTTTCCGTATATGCGCACATCTTCCGTATATGCCCAGTTTCCGTATATGCACACATCTTCTGTATATGCCCAGTTTCCGTATATGCACACATCTTCCGTATATGCCCAATTTCCGTATATGCGCACATCTTCCATATATGCCCAGTTTCCGTATATGCCCAGTTTCAGTATATGCGCACATCTTCCGTATATGCACACATCTTCCGTATATGCCCAGTTTTCGTATATGCACACATCTTCCGTATATGCCCAGTTTCCGTATATGCCCAGTTTTCGTATATGCGCACATCTTCCGTATATGCCCAGTTTTCGTATATGCGCTTATGTATTTTTAGACAGATTAATCTTGAGGTGCGAGGTATAAGTCTTAAGATTACATTTTAAACATCAA
>APFE030243662.1:99758-121782 GCA_000404065.3 Pinus taeda
CTCTGTCAGAGTCTCACAGAGCCATTACATATATAGATGCATGGATGCACATCCATTCGATTCATGCCCGCCTCCGGTTTGACCTAATGGCCGCCATGACCGCCGAAACAGGCCGCTATACGGGCCACGTCTCCATTCGCCGCCAGACCGTGCATGCAATTAAAGCATTGATGGATCACCTACCATATGAAATTTAAATTTTGAATTTTCCACACGCCGCGCCACTGGCCTATTGGCACTACAGTGATACTTAACGCGGCATAGTCCTACTATTTGAAATTTGAATTTGAAATTAGAGCGCGCCTAAACCATTATTTCTGGTTTAAACCGGAGACCAGACAAGTGTATTACGTAATTTTAAACAGAGCCTTTGGTGTGATGTGTGTTTTTTCTGCGCAGATTTTTTGTAGACGAGGTACCGACCTGTGTGTTCAAGAACTGCCAGGACGTAGGCGTGGGGTACCCATTTAACCAGTCGATCAATGTCCATTCGATCCTGTAGAACGCGGATAGCTGGGCCACCCGAGGGGCCTGGAGAAAACCAACTGGACCAAGCGTCGTTCAGGGAATCCCAAGTGGATGCCTAAGCGATTTCTTCTCTGCAATCAGTGTGTGCTACGCAGGCGTGCCGTCGGTGGAATCAAGAAGAGTTCAGATAACTGGACTGGTAGCATCGATATTGATATTTTTATGGTTAATATAATGTAGATGGATCCAAGTGCTATAGCATCGTTTTGTTCGAGATCCACTGTTCATGAAATTCTGAATTCAATACTTCAGCACAAACATTTTTTCTTTCATTCATCATTATCACGGCACTTTCGCCTTTCAAGCTGATAGCCTAAACGGAAACTTTGTCGCCTTTAACCAGGATCACAGTCATGGCGACCTTCATGAGATTGCTCTGCTTGCCCGCATTCATTGACCTTGTGGTAGAGAGATTGAACATTTAGAGTTATTTGGATTAAACCAAAGAAAGTTTAAGATCAAAGAATAAAAAAATGATATTGATAACAAATAAAGATTCAAAAGATTGAAATAAAATTAAGTGCAAATAGATAAAAAAAAGTTGAGATAAAAAAATTCCATTACAATTTTGATTAGAATAATGTTCAGTGTGCGCATATGCAAACAAATAAAAAATGGTATTCAGAATCATAAAATGCCTAATGTGAATATGTCCATGGCAATTTATTAGAACAAATTGATAAAAAATGAAATAAACTAAAGAAAATTCATGATAAAAAAAATGAGGAAAAAAGGAATTCATATCAAAATATGTGAATATATGCCAATAAATCAAATAAATTTAATTATTAAAGATTAAAATAAAATTGAGTACGAAAATATGTAAACAAATAAAAGAACAGTATTAAGAATAAATCTAAAGATTAAAATAAATTATTTAAATGTGAATATCTAAAATTTATTAGAATTAATCAAAAAATAAAAATAAAAATTGTGATTAAAAAATCTTAAAAAATGGTATTTAAATTTGATCAAAAGATTGAAATAAAATTGAGTGCGAATATATACAAATAAATCAAATATAGTATTCAAAACAAGTTAGAAAATTGATGTAAATATGTATAATTTATTAGAACAAATCAAGAAAATCTTATAATCAAAGAATTCTAAGAAGTGGTATTTATAGCATATCAAATGATTGAAATATAGTTGAGTGTGAACCTGTACAATTTGGAATAAACCAAAGAAAGTTTATGATCAACCAATACTTCAAAAAATTGAAATAAAGTTAACTCAGAACACAAGTAATTTATTGGAAAAAATAAAGAAATTTTATGATAAAAGAATGGTCTTGCAAATTATTATTGAAACAAATTAAAGAAAACACGTCATCATAGAAAACATACCATTGAAATAAACTATGAATATGTGCAATTTTTTTGGAACAACCAAATGAAGCTCATGATCAAAGAGTGTTCATGCAATTTTATTAAATGTGGTCAAATAAAGCTCATGAAATTTAATGTCAATATGAAAGCCCATGCTACTTATTAGAACAAAAGAAATAAAGTTTGTGAAATTTTTGAACTTAAACTTCTGTGATCCATAATAATTATAAAGTTTGTGAAATTTATTAAAAAAATAAAAAAAGCTCATAAAATAAAGTGGATACAAAATATTATGCCAGTATTGTGAAATGTATTATGTATATATACAAACAATTTTAATTGTTGAAAGGGTAATGATATTTTTTATTCATATTTATATAGGTATGATTTTATTTTTATTTTGAATTGTAAAATAAATTCTATAAGTAAATGGGTTATTTTGGAAATATTTTAAGAAAATGTATTTAAAAATTAATTTCTATTTGAAAAAAATTACATTATTTATATAAAAATATTTATCATATAAATCGATTATTATCAAAATATTTATGATTCAAGCAATGTTCTTAAATGGTATATTAGCTAGTTTACATTGAGTATAGCATGAAACATTTTTTTTTTTTTTTTATATAAAAAAATGTAATGTATTATAATAAATAAGATACATATGGAAATTTGGTATCCCTAAGTTAGTTAAGTGGTTAGTGAATTACTTTAAATGGTTAACTGTTTTGAATTTTATACGGCCAGTATTGTGAAATGTATTATGTATATATACAAACAATTTTAATAGTTGAAAGGGTAATGATATTTTTTATTCATATTTATATAGGTATTATTTTATTTTTATTTTGAATTGTAAAATAAATTCTATAAGTAAATGGGTTATATGCAAACAATTTTAATAGTTGAAAGGGTAATGATATTTTTTATTCATATTTATATAGGTATTATTTTATTTTTATTTTGAATTGTAAAATAAATTCTATAAGTAAATGGGTTATTTTGGAAATATTTTAAGAAAATGTATTTAAAAATAAATTTCTATTTGAAAAAAATTACATTATCTATATAAAAATATTTATCATATAAATCGATTATTATCAAAATATTTATGATTCAAGCAATGTTCTTAAATTGTATATTAGCTAGTTTACATTGAGTATAGCATGAAACATTTTTTTTTTTTTTATAAAAAAATGTAATGCATTATAATAAATAAGATACATATGGAAATTTGGTATCCCTAAGTTAGTTAAGTGGTTAGTGAATTACTTTAAATGGTTAACTGTTTTGAATTTTATATGGCCAGTATTGTGAAATGTATTATGTATATATACAAACAATTTTAATAGTTGAAAGGGTAATGATATTTTTTATTCATATTTATATAGGTATTATTTTATTTGTATTTTGAATTGTAAAATAAATTATTTAAGTAAATGGGTTATTTTGGAAATATTTTAAGAAAATGTATTTAAAAATAAATTTCTATTTGAAAAAAATTACATTATCTATATAAAAATATTTATCATATAAATCGATTATTATCAAAATATTTATGATTCAAGCAATGTTCTTAAATGGTATATTAGCTAGTTTACATTGAGTATCGCATGAAACATTTTTTATTTTTTATTTTTTATTTTTTATAAAAAAAAATTAATGCATTATAATAAATAAGATACATATGGAAATTTGGTATCCCTAAGTTAGTTAAGTGGTTAGTGAATTACTTTAAATGGTTAACTGTTTTGAAATTTATATGGTTTCTATCTCCAAAACAAATGCATTTCAAGCTAATGAAATGATACATGGTGCTAATTATTATTCTAAAAATGTTTATCCAAATGAATTTTAATTTTTATTCATATCTTTTTCCTACTTTTTTAACACCCCATATAATAGGTTTTACAATGCACATTTAAATTTCTTTTGAATGAGACTTCTTTTTCTTATTATTCGCTTGATTTATTTCTAAACTCTATCATAGGGAAACATAGGCAAAGTCTTCTACCCTATAAGTTGGAGAACCACATTGACCTCTATCAAGGAGGTGCTCTTCCAAATGTGTCATTTCATAAGACTACCATGATTCTCATCTCACATGATATTCATCTAGCATTTGAGATTGAGATGGATTCTTATAAACATGCCATATGGGTGGTATTAATTAAATGTTCAAGATCCATCACCAACATATGTATATATTGGTTTAAGTAGTGAACATTCACTACAATATTTACTCAAGAAATAAACTATTGTTCACAATGATAATAAGCACCTTGAAATTCCACAAACATAGAATAGCATTATGATGAATGTTACGTGAAGTCAATCACTTATTTGTTAGTATAAATTAAATATCATGATTAATTACCAAAAGGAAAGCACAAATAATGACACTGATCTCCTATCATGGTGACTATCAATTGAATTGATGATGGTTTTGCAATTTAACACTATGGTTTAAATGTTTTCAAATAAGCTTAATTGTGTCTATACTTTATATGCATATACAAATTGTATGGTTTTTTATGATAATAACAAAACATGAATAACTATAAGACAACCTAGAAAAAAAAAACATTTTGTTAAAGTTGAATTCTGTTTGTGCTACTTCAAGATTTCACATATTACCACTATTGCATGAGGAACACCATTCTCAAAAATATCAAACATGGTCAATGGGGTCTAGCATGGGTGGTTAAAGTAGTGTGTGATTTTCCTTTGTATCTAAGTTTGATTACCTATGAAGTACATGCTTGTTTCTCATGGCTAATCTGCCTCCACGAGGAACCACTTCATATGGATGGAGATCAATGCACTTTCTGGTAAATTTGGGAAAATATATCATCCCTAGCCATGATCAATTAGATTTTTTTTCTCATTTACAAGTTATATGTTAAATTTACATTCTTGGTGAATAAATTTCAAACAAATAAAATATTAGGAAACTTTGGGGTGGAGAAGAATACCATACTATAAATATATTTCTTATTTTCATAGATGACACAAATGGTAACCACATTTTTCAAATATTGTTTTCCTTGAATAACATTTAATTCAATAATTTAAAAATTGTGAAAATTTCTTGGAGTTATATTAATGAGAAAACGGTGGGAATTAATTTTAATATATTTATTGGATGTTTGTTGACCATTAATAGGGATAATGACTATCTTATCTTTGTTGTGGATCACTTCAATGAAATTATCATGATGATACCATATAAAAAAATACTTTTAGTCCATTATGTATAAAAATATACTTTTAATGCATTACGTCAAATACTTATTCTATGATAAGGTGTGGATGTATTTTTGTTTACCATTAATAACTGTAACATGATTATGAGAATAGATGATAGAACTAGATTTCATCAACATTGTTGTCATTAAATAACACCAATAAGAAGAAGTGTATCACACGTGAGAAATACCATTACACCAAATACTAATAATAAAAAATATAAGAAAGAAAAAAAAATGGTTTCCGTATATGCGCACAGTTTCCGTATATGCGCACATCTTCCGTATATGCACACATCTTCCGTATATGCCCAGTTTCCGTATCTGCGCACATCTTCCGTATATGCCCAGTTTCCGTATATGCACACATCTTCCGTATATGCCCAGTTTCTGTATATGTGCTTATGTATTTTCAGACAGATTAATCTTGAGGTGCGAGGTATAAGTCTTAAGATTACATTTTAAACATCAAATAAGATATAAATATATAAGTAACTTAACTTATAAACTTGATAATTTGTAAATAATAAACGAAAAATCTATTACAACTATTCATCAAAAGTAATGTAACATTGATAGAATATAACATCGCATCCACATAATGATTTAAAATTCAATGAAGATGTTGTCATCAACACAAGTATAAATTTATGTATTTTTATTCAAAATAGGTCCAACTATACATGTTTCTTTTTTACAAAATAGAACATCATTTCCAACATAAATAATGGAATCTGATGCCCATAAATGACATAATGGAAAAAAAACATCATGATCGATCTAAAATATGGATCTATAAGTCACCCTCGTCCCTCTTGGCACTCCCAGGTGGATTTCCAAATTGATATCTCTGCAAAAAATTACTCGGCCATCCTCTAACTCAGATCCTTCAAGCCTTCCCAACTCCCTCTCTCTTGAGAAATCGTTACCAGAGATTGCCGGGCAATCTTCTTCAATGGAACTGGAAGCAGCTCTAATCCTTAGCACTCATGACAATACTCTCCTAGAAGAACAAAACATGCCTTCCAAAATGGGTGAAGATCCAGAGAGTATCAGCTTAGAACGTTTAGATATACTCAAGCTAGAAACGGCTTGTAAATAGAAAGAGTACAACACAATTCCTCCATGGGAAATCGAAAGGCTGGAAGGAGTTCTCAGCAAAGCGCAACATAGTAAATGCTTAGGAATACAAGCAGGAAGACCATGCGATGGAAAGAAGATCTTAAAAGAAACAAAACAAAGAGGGCGCAAAATGGACCTGCAGAGGACTATCATCCTAGGAGAATTACTTATGGAATCTGGGAGATTCCCTAAGTTGACAAAGTTCTACAAATCTCAACCCCACTGTTCCTCATGAAGCTTCTTTCCTAGAATGTAAGAAGGTTGAACAGTGCCTCCAAACACAGAATGTTAAAAAATGTGATACAGCAAGAAAATCCCACTATAGTTTTTCTTCAAGAAACAAAAAGCAACAGTACCATCTTAGAAAAGGTTCTGAGAAAGATCTGGTCAGGTTGCAGCTCAGTCAGTGTGGATGCCTCAGGCGCCTCGGGAGGACTGGAAACTATTTGGAATCCGCAACTACTCACTCTCCAAGACTTCAACGCATCTCATTTCTTCATCCAAGCTACCTTCCATCTCATAGGAACAAATATTCACGGTCATCTTACAAATGTTTACATTCCACAACATTTAAATAAAAAACTGGCACTTCTGGACACTCTTACAGTTCTAATACAAACAGACAATTTCTGCTATGGATTGGAGGGGGCGATTTCAACATCATCAGAGCTTTGGAGGAAAAAAGAGGCGGCAGATCGAAATTAGAAGGGGACAGTATTGGCTTCCGAAATTACATTCATAATAACCATCTTATGGACATTCATACTTCAAATGGAGTCTACACTTGGACCAATAAATGAAGCGGATCCCAGCACATTGCTTCAAGGCTGGATCGCTTTCTCCTTTCGGATAATGCTATACACCTTGGAGGAGATTTTCATGCCTCTATCATGCCTCAAGGAGGATCCGATCACTGGCCCATTATGTTACAATGGACACACCCAGGCACAAAAAGCAACAGACCCTTTCGATTTGAGGTGTTTTAGTTCACCAATCCCAACTTCAAAACAATGGTTAAGGAGGCTTGGAAAACCTTCAAACCCTCTGAAGGAGCCAAAATGTTCCAATTCCAACAGAAATTAAAAAGCCTCAAACAAGTTCTCAAAAATTGGAATCATACCCAGTTCGGCAATATATTTGAGTAGCGAAAAAAGTTGGAGCAGCAAATGTGCTCTTTACAACAGAAGATTATCATGGAGGGGCGAACAGAAGACAGGGTGCCTCAGCTACAAACCCTGCTATCTGTATTATCATACAAGTGGAAATATCTTAGGATTACACAGCTTTAGCTCTCACAGTTATCGAGCTCTCAATACAATCTCTGTCACTGCTCATAGACATAATAGACAACTCATATGCCTTCTCCTCTATCCTCCAAGCCTCCTATTTCCTTGCGCAGTTTCTCCTAGGTGATCCTCCTTCACCCAATGGAACACTGCTCTCACACATTGCTCTAACACATTGTCATAACTACACAATCCTCAAGGGAACCTTGCCCTGACAGCATGAATGAGTTTCCTTTATAGGAAAATTCCTCCAATTGATAGTACACTGTCCCTGTCTTTAATCTCAACTGTGTCTTTCTCAAAATAAACATGCATGAGTTTCTAATGAGTGAATCTCGAGTTAATTGAGTAGCACTAGTTGCATGCGTGCATGCATCAACTGATTGATAACTCTCTATTAATTCCACAAATAGTTTGGAACTAATTTAAATGGACTTAACTCAGTAAACTGAGTTAACTAATTACAACTCAAATATAACTCAAACATATCTCCTTGTTTTAAGGAATAACTCAATACTATCTCCTTACTCAAAGGGATAACTCTTGCATGACTTCAGAAATACTTCTAACTTGAATTTCTCCAACTAAGTAATCCATAATGAATTAATTAATTATTATTCAAACAACTGGTGAGACTAAATTTGAATTTTAATTCTCAATTTTAATTCAAGGACAAATTAAAATTGGAATATTCTTGTTGCACATTTCAACACTTCCTCTCAACAAGAAATGGATTATCTGCCAACCCAATCCTACCTCTATGGAACTTGAATTTACACTTTGACAATGCCTTGGTCAAAATGTCAGCATCTTGCTCCTCGGTCGAAATATACTACAACAATATGATCCTCCTCCACACACAGTCTCTGAGATGATGATACCGAATTTCGATGTGCTTGGACCTTTCATGAAATATTCGATTCTTAAAGAGTTTGATACAACTCTGATTATCACAATAGATCATATTTGGATCCATCCTCTCATCAAACAAACCAACTAAAATTTTCCGCATCCAAATGGCCTCACATGTTGCTTAACTTGCAACCATGTATTCGGCCTCTGCCATTCTGAGTGCAACTGACCTTTGTTTCTTGTTGTACCAAGAAACTGCCGTTGACCCAAGGTTGAAAATTCGACCAGATGTGCTCTTCTAATCTGATGGACTCCTTGCCCAATCTACATTGGTGAAGCCCTGAAGCTTCACTCCCTCTGTCCATATGTACCATAATCCATACTGAGATGTGCCTCTGAGGTATCTCAATACATGCTTTTCTGCCTTCCAAAACACAAATCTGGTCTTGTATTCACTAAGAACATCATTGAACCCACAAGCTACCTGTACATAGTAGCCTCTACTACTTCTCCTGAAGTAGCACCCTCCTTCTTCCAGTTACTTGCTAGAGGAGTCTGCATGGGCTGACACTTCTCCATGTGGAATCTCCTAAGTATCTCATTGGCATAGTTGCCTTGAGACACAAACAACTCCCCATCCTTCTACCACACTTCCATGCCAAGGAAGTATTGCATGAGACCCATGTCTTTCATCTCGAATTCTCTTGCAAGGTCCTCCTTGCAAGACATGATCAACTTATCATCACCTGTCAATATGAGATCATCAACATAAAGAACAATGATCAACTGCTTACCTTTTACCATGATGTGGTATAGGTTCGCATCCTCTTCACTCTTTGTGAAGCCTAACCAAGTGAAGTAGTTGTCGATCCTAGTGTACCAAGCACGAGGAGTTTGCTTCAACTCGTACAAAGCTCTCTTGAGTCGGCACACATGCGACTCATGCTCAAAGGTCTCAAAACCTTCTAGCTGCTCTATGTACACCTCTTCCTCAATCTTGCCATTGAGGAATGCAGTCTTCACATCCATCTAATGGATCTTCCAACCCATATGTGCTGATAGTGCCAACATCAATCTAATAGATGAATACCTTGCTACAGGAGCAAAAGTTTCATCATAGTCGATCCCCTTGACTTGTGAGAAACCACGGGCAACAAACCTTGTCTTATATTTCTCCACACTACTATCAGCGACTTGCTTTACCTTGTAAATCTAATGGGAACTCACAACTGACTTGTTCTCTAGTCTTGGAACCACATCCCAAAAACTGTTCTGAACTATGGAGTCATACTCCTCCACCATAGCATCAACCCAAATCGACTGCTGCACTACTTCCTCAAAGGAAGATGGCTCGGTCTCAACGCATTCCCCAACAAGGGCCATGTATCTAGTGTACCTATCAGGTGACCTCCTCTGTCTACACTAGAAAGATTTAGGTAGATGAGCCCAATCAAATTGCCAATAGCTTCAACTATGCTACCTATCATGCCATTCTAAGCCAGATTGAGGGTAGAGAGTGGATTGGACCAGTGAGATCATTGTATCCAATGGAAAACACCTGGAGAGAAGTGCAGTTTCTCAGAGAAGTTGGAAAACTTCCACTAAGAATATTGTTGCTCAGGCGGAGTTGTTCCAATTGGACTACATGACCAATTTCTGTTGATATACTCCCTACCAAGTTATTTAATGAGAATCAGATCAATTGCAATTTTGTACAAATACATAGCGCTTTTGGAATATAACCATAGAGAAAATTAAAACTGAGGTCGAGAACTCCTAGGGCCTTTAACTTCCCAATCTTCGTTGGAATTATTCCTGTCAAATTATTCTAAGAAATACTAGAGTGAGTAATAATGGGAGGTTACCAAGGGATAGTGAAATGACACCTTGCAATCGCAATCTAGGGAGCACCAAGTTGACAAATTCTCTCTTTCGTTTGAGTGATGAGAGTAACCTTAGCTATGTACTTGGACCTAGTTATAAGGTGCAATGGCTTACTATTGTTTTAATTAAATTTAATCCTTAAATGTTGAAAATTGTAAATATTGACACTTTTGGACACACTCACAGACATTCTAGGAATTTCAACTAAACAAAGTGATATTCCTGGTTAAGATGTTGATATGGTTTAGTTCTCTTTTATAAACTATTATTTGAATTAAATTGTTAAGCCTCATGTTTTTCAATATTGTTTAGTTTCATTAAGTCTTTAACTACCAAGATCTAAACAATATTTATATTTTTTCTTCGAGAAATGCTTCTTAAAATTTTGCAATGCTTGTTTTCCCCGGGTTTCCACCTTCTTCTGGTACTATGAATAGACCCCTCTACTTATTGTTGACTATAATGCTTCATAAAATTCTGCATTGCTTGTTGTCTTTGGGGCTATCCTTGAATTCTCATTTGGGTTCTTTGGAAACTTAGAGACCTAATGTCAATACTATTGAGACATGCACGAAGCTCCAAGAGTAATTTTAATTATAAAAATTGTCCCCTGGTTCCTTTTATGGTTAACATGTTGATCCGGATTGTCTATCACACGTTGATTTTTGGACTTATTTTTTCTCAAGAAGAAAGTTTAATGAAATATTTATTTTTAATAAAATAAAAAATTAACGCATGTGGTTTGAGAATTAGAGTATGTAATTGGACAAGTCTTATCCAATTTCAGCCAATTCTAAAGAAAATTCTCTAGAATGTCTAGACAACATATGGATTTGACTTAGAAATAAACTACTTTACAAAACCTTACTTCCATGGTTTGCATTCACTCTCTTCCCATCGAAGATACACAATTAGAAAATGGTAATTTCTAATTTTTATTATTATCAATAATAGATTAAATAAACTATTAATGTTTTATTATTATAAAATTATAATTTTTTATCTCTAAACACTTCCATCACTCCAGTGGGAGAAACAAATTATTTACCTACCTAAAATCTTTTAACCAGAATTCACAAATTATAAATTCACGTTTTTGTTTAATTCCAGCAATTATACATTGACGTTTTTGTTTAATTCCGAAACCTAAATAATACATTTGATCTTTGATTTGTACGTAAACCATTATGTAAAAGCCAGAAATTCACAGTCGAAAATATTTATGTAAATGAAAATGATACCATAACGGATACAAAACCAGAAAACTAGAAACGAGTATCATGTTTAATTCCTTAGAGGCTTTTTGTGGTTTAAGCTTGACTGATACCATGTTGAGTTTTCAGAATCCCCAACTAAACTTCAGTGGCATTATCATGGAAGCTAGATATATCAGTCAACAAAAACCAGTATCATGGAAGTCGGCATATAGATATATCAGTCAACAAAAACTCCTAAATGTCACCAGTGCGCGCTCACTGCAGCAATAGTAAAGCATATACAAAAATAAACCACAACCCTGCAGAAATACATAAATAAATTTACGTGATGTTTAATCTATCTATATACTCGAACATATTATAGAATAACCACAGCCTCCACATTTGATTCAGTGTTTGTAGCTTGAACACTGTAGCAAAGACAGACTCAGCTTGTGGGCAATTTAGGAGAACAAGCACTGGTCAGCCAGTTCTATGTTCTAGCAGGGTTGAACGATCGTCGAAGAGGTGATGTTTTGCAAAAGCACTCATAGCCAAATTTAGCAGAAGTTTAAAGTCTTCCAGCGTCCCTCCATCCCACAGCTGGCTCGCGTAAAAATATTTAGGCATAGCACCGCTTACTGATGAAAGATGGGCTGCCTAGTAGTAACGTAAGAGTGGATGCCTTAGAATTCGTTGGAGTCCATACAGAAGCTTCAACACCTTCTCATGAACAGCTTTAGAATTCATAACTGCTATTATCGTAAAAATGAGAAACCAGAGTGCCGAGTGCTTTAAAAAGACACGCAGATGCCGAAGAAACTTTCTGTGTAGATTAAAAACAACATGTTCTCCTTACAGTAGCTGCTAAGAACATCGGTTGAGCGGATAGATAAATTCAAATTCCAACATCGAATGAGCGGTTAAATAAATTCAAAATCAAATTTCAAATTACCATATCATTAATGCGTATATTGTATTGTGAGTGAATCCATGTGCATCCATGCATCCATGCATGCGATGGGCTCTCCGGGTTACGTGGACTATAGCATTAATGATGCTATAGTCCATGAAATAGCACTCGCCTGATGGAGAGTGGCCATGCGTGCTGACATCACGCGCAGAGGCAATAGATCCTTCCCAGAATTGGTTCTTCTGGAAATCCCATCCATTTAATATTATCTCAAACATTTACGTAATTAAGGAATTATTAAATAATATATTGTACATGGGCGTGGGGTCGCAGAGAGGAGTATACTTACCAGGAAGGCGTTGGGAGCTTCCGTTCAACGTGGATACGTATCTTTTCTCGGATGAATGCGTGAACTTGTCTGTTCGAATGAGGACGGAACCGTGAGTGACAGGTGGCAAAGAGAAATGCAGTTGCCTGCGCGGTCGGTAGGAACGTGAATAGGGTTTGGCCACTGCCAGAATTTATATAAAAGGGGGAATTTCAGGGAAGAAACTATACTGTATTTGTATTTGTACTGGAGGAAGAAGGAATGATCTAATTGAAAAAATGTCAACAGAGTATCTGGTTTTTGATAAGAGTGGTTTCTCTGAAAGAATAAATCTGCTTAATGTTATAGATTTCAGCATGTCCAGGTCTGAGAATGATGATTTGAAGGAGGTCATAGGGTTGGGCTTTGGTGCTTTGCAAAATGTAGAGTTGTCACAGGGTCTGTCCATACCATTGTTAGAATATGAGTTTTCTTCTGGTCCTTCCTCCAGTGAAGTTGCAGGTTCCATGGTTGATGATGACAAGAAGCAGCAGCAGGATAATGATGTGATGTGGGGTTGGCAGATGATAAGGAGATCAGCTCTTGTTATAGCGGAGAAGATGGAGATGAAGTTGATGCTCTGTTGAATTTAGGGGATGGGTTGTTTGACACTGGGGATTCATTGGAGGGTTCAGATCAGAAAAGGCAGAGGATGGAAGAAACTTTTAAGATGTTAAGAGATTTAGTTGGTGGAGATTGGATGGATACAGTTGATGTGTTGGATGAAGCCATTCGACGGGTGAAGAAACTGCAGATGGAGCTTAAGCGTCTGAACCAGAGCTGTGAAATATGAAATATGTTATGTAGGGTTTGTGGTTTTTTCCCTGAGCTCTAGCATGGTTAGATTTTGTGTTATTTATAGAGGTAAAATGGGATGTATTTGGAGGGGGAGGGATTACTTGCAGCGTGATCCTTTTGAATCAGTTAGTCTACATTTAGATATTTCAATTCTAAATTGTTTATGCACACAGTAAAATCTGAACAGTTGGCACATATATGTTATGGATGGTTTATGTTTTTTTCTGTTTTCTAATATGCTGTTGCAAGAATTCTGAATTCTGTGTTATTTACAGAGATACACAGGGACTTATGTGGTGCGAAATGAATTTGGATATTTCAATTATAAATACAAATACTTGCTATGTATAGTATAAATGGAGTTCGAGATAGTTAAATTATAACCCGTTTATTTCAATATAATATTTAGGTTGGTGTTTTGAATCTTGAAGTTTACTTGACGTAACCTTTACTTTTGTGTGCTATGTTTTATTATAATTTTATTTTTATATGGGTATAATTTTAATTATTTTTTGACCATGACTTTAAGCATGCTTTTCTGTCTATCTGGACTGAGTGAGTAGGATAAAATCTATGTGGAGATGATTCTGGAGATGCCCATGTGGTCCAGTTCTTCATTTGACACCTATAACCTGCCAAACCATAAGAGTAGCTACGGAACAGAATAGGCTACATTCTGTAGCTAATTTTCAAAAATCTATTAAAATAGCAAGAACATGAAAATATAATATGGTGATCATTTTAATGCTTTCCTAAGACAAAATCTAGCATTTATCATTGATTCTATTTGTAGTCTTGTGAGAAATCAAGAGAAAAAGATGAGAACAAATGTCAAGGGGAAGGTAATTCTGAGGTTCAACATACCCCCACTGCAAAATCATTGCATGTCCTCATGCAATTTGCCAAAAATGTGAGTTCTTCTTCTCTAATGCATTTGCTCAGACACTTCTGCTAGTACACCCAATTTTCTTCTTTTGCACTTCTTTGAAGTGACTATCATTCTCGGTTTCCTCATAAGAAGCTTGTATTTGAGGTTGATGATTGTTCTGTTCAGGCTTCTATTCTTTCTTTTCAACTTCGTATTTTTCTTATACCACAGTTCTAGATGCGGAATGGTATTATCATGAATAGCCTTGTCCAATTTACTTTGTTCCTTTAAGGTTTCATTCTCCTTTTTGATATGTCTGTTCAATATCTCTAATTCATAAATTTCCTGTTTGAGAGAGTCAATTAGAGGTTCTTGTGGATTGACAAAGGGTTCTGGATTCATTGAGGCACTTTTCTTCTCTATTGATTCTATATAATCATATATTTGTTGTTATACCAGGTCTATGCGTAGATATCTTCTGCTTGGGCTACCTTTAAAATGATGGTTTGGAGAATTTGAGCACTGTGTTTTCTTTTCCAACCATCGAATTCTAGAGCTTCTTCTAGGTTGTGGATGACTTACGTTCTCTTTCTTTGTGACTTTTTTATCTTTTCTTATCTTTCCTCTTGCTCTGATTTGTTCCCTGATTTCTATCAGTTCTTCACATATTAATTTTTCATCATATTTCTGTGATGAAGACTCATGTCTATCTTTAATGGTTATACCCGTCTTCTTTCTTCTGCTTTTTCTAACATTATCTTCTTTGGGTGACTTTGGTGCTTCTTGAAAATGATTTCTAATGAGGAAATCCTCCCAGGTATCTCCTATGCCTTTTAAATGAAACTCAATCAATATCTTTATCAACCCATGATGGTACATGGTTATGTCTATGAAATCTATTTTCTTTTGCACATTTGAGGCCATCCTTCTTAAACTATTTAGCAGGAAGAAAGGAAGATTGATTTCTCCATTTTCTAGTAAATTCATCAGTAAATGTATATGGTAGACATACATGCACCTGAATCTCCCCTCACAGGTGATAAATTTCTGTAATATCAAAAGCATGCTCCTCCATTTACTTTTAAGAGATGAAATGTGAATTCCTTTTCTAAAAACAGAGACATCCATACCTAGGTTCCCGAGTATTAATTTCAATGATTCACTGTGGAATTCCTTTCTTTTGAACCATCTTTCACCACATCTTGGAAGTTTTGTAGCCTCTGTTATGAACAACTCTGTTATTGCAAACTTAATATCTCCAATTTCTACCTCGGTACCATCAAAAGATCTAGCAAAATATTTTTTGATCTCTTTATGAAAACCATCAAAATTTTCAATGAATTTGAACCATCCAACCTTCTTCAACATTTCCTTGAGTTGTGGGTGTCCTCCCATATACTTTTTTCCTATCGGTTATGGCCTGACAATGAGTTCCATGCCTTCTACTTCACAAAATTCCTTAACCTTCAGAATTACCCTTCCTGGTTTATGAAATGGATTGACATGAGTATGGTGAAAAGAACTGCGTGTTTCCATGAAATAAGTAGATGGTAAGGGTTTTGGAGAAACGTGGACAAATATGTCACGTCGTAGTCATGATCGTTAAAAACAATGAGGGAGTTAATTATGGACAGTTATGTGAGGAAGATGGATGGTGTGGCGGATATGCAGTATGATAGAGATTGCAATCAAATCAAATGATAATTTGTCATGGAAACATATGAATGCCCATTTTATACATACTCTATGTTCTAAACTTGTTATTTTAAAATAATTTTTTGCACTTTTACCTCTTGGAACTTATCCTTTTTGTTTATTGTTTTACTTTGATGTTGATCCGCAGATACCCTTCTTAGCATATCAGTCTTCAAAACAAAAGATTCTTCAATTCCCTGCAATCAACATTTATTTGGAACAGAGTTGTGGAACGAGATATGGCTACAGAATGGAATTAGTTGCAGAACATGATAAAGATGAAATATGGCTATGGAACATGGATGTGAAATAAAATGAAGATAAAGTGTAATGAAAGGAAAATGGAATATAACAGTGAAAGTGAATTGAAGTGAAGTGAAATGAAATTAAATGAATTTGCAGATTAGGCACTGCAAATGAATGTAGCTTTATGTCACTACTTATTACAGAAAGAAAATATGAAATATAGGATGTCAGAAATCTCTGATTTTCACGTTGTATTTCCTGTATAAGTAAGCCAACGAACAATTGGTTTTCAGACTTATATATATATATATATATAGACACACATGTACAGGAAAACTAAGTTAGTGGAGAAGAAGAATTCTTCTTCACCAACTTCATCTCAGTGTTATCTTGGAAAATTCTGACAAAATGCTCCCTTGAAATTGGCTTATGATATATCTTTAACCAATGACCATTTACAAGAAGAGGTAACTTTCTCTCATCTATTATCCTTATTCTCACTGCTCCATTATTAAAGACTTATTCAATCTCATATGGCCCAAGCTAATGAGTCTAAAACTTCCCTTGAAAATCTTTGAATTTTGAATCGAACAAAAGTGCTCAATCTCCTACTTGAAACTTCTTCTCCTTGATATATTTATCATGCCATTTAGCCCTTTGTTGTTGGACTAAACTGGTTCTTTGAACTGCATCTTTCCTGATTTCATCAAGCTCATTGAGTTTCTCCAATCTATGTTTCTGTGCTTCTGATAAATTCGGTCCCAATTGGACTACCATCTTGAAGGTTCTGATTTGAAACTCTATAGGGAACAGGACATGCTTCCCATAAACAAGCTCATCGGGAGTATGTCCTGTTGTGTTCCTCCATGTAGTTCTGTAGGCCCATCAGGCTTCAGGAAGCCTTTCTGCCCAATCTCTTCTGTGTAGATGTACAATCTTAGTGAGAATTCCTTCAATCACCTTATTGGTAGATTCAACTTGACCGTTTGCTTGTGGATGGTAAGAAGTAGACTTCCTATGTTTTATCTTGTATTCTTCCACAAGTATTTCCACCATTTGAGATGTAAATTGAGATCCTTGACCTGTCACTATTTCTCTTGGAACACCGAAAAGAGTGAAGATGTCGTCAAAAAGAAAATTAACTACAGATTTCTCATTAGTAAAAGGTAATACTTTAGCTTCTACCCATTTGGTGACATAATCAGTGCATACCAAAATATACTTCTTTTGTTTAGATGGAGGATTAATTGGTCCAAAAAAATCCAAGGCCCACTTTTCAAAAGGTTCAATGAGTACCTGAGTTTGTAGTGGCATTTCATCTAAAGGAGCAGATTTCCCTACCCTTTGACAGTTGACACACCTTTTCACATACTCTTTGGCATCTCTGAAGATGGAGGGCCAATAATATCCTAAATGAAAGATTTTATAGGTTGTTCTCTTATCAACATAATGTCCACCACAAGGTTCATCATGGCATGCCTTAAGAATTTCAGGCATTTTATATTCTCGAACACATCTTCTGATCACGAAATCTAGACCTGTTTTATACAATTCATTAGTAATCCATGACTAGTTTGCACTTGTTTGAATGATTTTTTCTTTTCTCCTTAGGAAACAGATGTGAAGGTAATTTTCCTATGACTAAGTAATTTAGAAATATCTGCAAACCAAGGGGTTTGAGTAGTTACTGCAAAAAGATATTCATCAGGAAATTTATCTTCAACTGGAGTGTTATCTTTGATATTTGGAATTCTAGAAAAGAAATCAGCAACTGTATTTTGTTTTCCAGGTCTATCTAAAATAGTGATGTTGAATTCTTGTAGGAGTAATAACTATCTTGTAACTCTGCCATTAGTAATTGATTTATTCATTAAGTATCTAATTGCAGAGTGATCTGTATGAAAAAAGGTTTCGTAGCCTGTTATATAATATTTAAACTTGTTGATAACATGAAAAACAGCTAAGAATTCATTCAGTGGGAGTCAAATTCTTGTTTGTGTAGTAGATGGCATAAGGGATCAAATCTTTTTGCCCCAGTATAGCTCCTAGAGCTGTATCTGAAGCATCTCTTGAAATATGAAAATATAGTTTCCAATTTGGACCTCTTAAGATGGGTGCCTCAGAAATTTTTGCTTTCAAAGTCTCAAATGCCAACTGGCAATCAAGATTCCAATTGAATTCACAATCTTTGGTGACAAATTCGAAGAGTGGTGATGCTAGTTTAGTGAAACTTTCTATAAGCCTTCTATAATATCCTGTGAATCCTAGAAAACTTCTAACATCCTTTTGACAACTTCGAATTGATAATTTAGAGATGACTTCAACTTTATATTTATCAACCTTAATTCCATCTCCTGAAATGTGATGTCCTAAAACAATCCCTTCTGTAAACATCATAAAACATTTTTCATGGCTTAGTGAAAGGTTTGCTTCCTTACATCTTTTAAGAACTTTTTCCAAATTTTCTAATGCTTCCTCAAATGTATTCCCATAAACTATAAATTCATCCATATATACCTCTAGACAATCATGTATCAGATCAGAAAAAATTCCTAGTACTGCTCTTTGGAATGTTGCAGGTGCATTGCATAATCCAAAAGGGAGTACATGGTAGGCATAAGTTCCCTATGGGAAGGTGAATGTGGTTTTATCTTGATATTTAGGTGCTACTTGAATTTCATTGTAACCACTAAAACCATCCAAGAATGAGAAGTACTTCTTACCTGCTAATGTATCTAACACTTGATCTATAAACGGAAAAGGAAAATGATCTTTCAAGGTAGATTTATTCAATTCTTGATAATCAATACATACCCTCCATTTACCATTATTTTTAGGCACAATCATTAGAGGAGAAACCCACTGGCTATCTGAAATTGGGTAAATAAAATTTTCATTCAACAATTTTTGCAACTCTTCTTTCACAATTTCCCTAAGATTTGGATTCATCCTTCTTTGAGGTTTTCTGATAGGTTTACAATTTTTCTCAATGCAGATGTGATGTATACAAGTCTTAGGACTAATTCCTTTCACGTCAGTGTATTCCCATGCATACGCAGAAGAATTTTGTTGTAAAATTTGATTAGCTTTTCATGTTGTAATTTTTCCAATTTATTGCTTATGTTCAATGTTTTCCCTTGAAAGATTTAAATTGTAGAGCTATCAAATTCTTCCATAGAATAAAGAGACATCTGCCTAAATGACAAATATTCAATATTAGATTTTTCTTGAAATTGATCATCTTCATATTCTGGACATGATTCAAAATTTTCCATTTTATTTAAGATTTGACCATCTTCACTAATGGTTGAAATAGTAAAGAGAGGTTGAATATCATTTTCATCATCAATCCATTCTTTGTCATTTATCTCTATGATTATTCTTGTTGGAGGATATAAAATGAATTTCTTAGTTGAATTAGCATCAGAGATATACATATCACAAAATCTACAGCTAATGAAAGCATCAACTGTAGCCAACCAAAGTATTCCTAATATAAGTGGATGTCCTACTAGATTACTCTTTGGGGTTAGGATCATAAAATCAAAAAGTTACTCCCAAGAGTCTAAGGACACAGAAATATCTTCTAACACACCATCTAGTTTGATTACATATCTATCTGCCAATTGCAGTAATGTAGGTGTGTAAAGAAGATTGAGAAGTTTGAGTTGTTCCATGGTTTGTTTGCTCATGATGTGTATTGTTACTCCTAAGGCAATCAGTGTATTTGGGATTTTAACTCCATTGATATGTGTTTTCACAACTAGACTTCCAGGATCTACATATTTTTGTATGCCATTTTTTCCCATCATTATGTCTGCTATTTTTCCTACTAGCTGAATTCTTTTTACTTCTTTTGTTTTTCTTCCTAGTTTCTTCATGCTCAACTCCTTTATTGTTTTAGCCAGAATTGGAATTTCCTTAATGGTTTGTAACAAAGGGATTTTGATACAGACATTTTTCAATTCATCTAGAAAATCATAATTAGGCAACATAATATGTTTTTCTACCCTTCTATCAACTTGTAATCTTTCTGGAAAATGAGGTGTAAAAGTGGATACTGGTTGTTGCTCTATGATAGGAGTTGAGTTTATTGGTTCTTTCTATTTTTCATTTTCAGTATTCTGGTTTTGAGGAGATGTTCCTTCAAAATTTTTATTTTGTTGTAGAGAATCTTCCTCAGAATTGTCTTGTTCTTGAATAAACACAGAAGGTTTTTTATTTTCTAATATCCTACCAGATCTCAATTGGACATCATTAAGATATAATGGAGTGATCATGTTAGTTGGAAATGAATGTCCTTCCACCATATAGGTATTATGAGGATTTTTATTGTTGGGGTTAGGTAATGGTTGGGCAGGTAATTGATTTGGTCTTTGTGGAAATGGCAGTGAAAGTTGAGGGTTTTGGTTTTGAAGTTGGGCTTGTTGATTTTGTTGAGAAATTTGTTAGGGAGGATAGTTTGGATATGATGGAGGATATTGATAGTATGGAGAGAATCTTCCATAAGGATTTTTCATTCCTTGAGCCCAAGGTTGAGTTTGAGATTGAGATTGAGGCCAAGGTTGTTGCCAAGATTTCCAATTTGGAGGGGGCTGCATATACATTTAGTCGTTAAAACCATGATTTTGTTGCCCTTGCCAAGCTCTTCTAGAGACGAAGCAAAGAGAGTCTATTGGATTTGAAATTGTTTCCTCTTGAAAAACAACCTTAAGACCAAGGATCGAAGGACAACTTTTGCTCTCATGGTTTTCTGAACAAATCACACAAGTCCCCATAACTTTTGCATCTAAATGACATTCTCTTAAAGCATGCTTCTTTATGCATTTGGAACATAAAATATCCATAGCATTAGTCTCGATTTTCTGCTTGTTTTGTAACTTAAGGGTGTCTATTTGTTCACTAAGGCTCCCTAGAATATCTATTTTAAATTCATCAAGCATGTTTCCACTTTCTGCCCTACTCACTGATCCAGTCGCAGATTTATTCACCCTAACAACAGAAGGATCTCTTGGACCTTTCCCAGTTCTGGATTTTCCTCTTGAGAGATGAACACATAATTCTCCTATGTCACTTAATGGGAGTTGAGAGATATCTCCCTTCCCCATCATGTTAAGGCTATATATCCACTCATCTCTAATGGATTTTAATAAAAGATCTTTTAAAGTATCTTGATCTAAGTTATCCATTTTTTCTCTTTTTAAGTTATAGTTGAATCTCTCAATTAAATCCTCTAAATTTTCATCCTCTCTTTGCATCATTTTGGACACCTCATCCTTGTGCTTGATAGGCATGCAATAATCCAAATATTTGTCCAAAAACACTTTCTTCATGTCATTCCATGTTCTAATGGACTGAGTGACCAATCCCATGAACCATTTTAAAGCATCTCCTTTCAATGTTGAAGGGAACAATTTGAGTTTTTGAGAGTCTTGTAAATAATCATAAGTTCTGCACAAGACTTCAAATTTAAATAAGATTAATATTCTAGCTTCATGGTCCGGATTATCCACAGTTTTTAGTTCATTCTGCCGACGTTTCAAACCCCAAAGGGGGTCCATCATCAGGACAAATCAGATAGATAGAAAATGAATGACAGATTATTAAGAGAAGGAGCCATGCGCGTGGATATAAATAAACCAAAGAACCCTAATTTATAAGGGCCGACACATGATTTCTAATTTTTATAA